>OZ026517.1:59408541-59581041 GCA_964019695.1 Loripinus fragilis
TTTTTATGAATATCATAAACATTTATTCAAGCTGTACATACTGAAGGGGATCTGTACTGTCTCACTGAGACGTTTCTTTTACGCACACAAAAGATGTGCTGATAGGAAAAAAAATGATAATAATCTTTTTTGGACAGTTATATACAGTAAAACCGGTCTAAAACAGCCACTCAAAAAGAGATAAATCAAAGGTCTTAAAGACAAATGGTAGCTTAATGAAGGTCGAAAGTATTGCACAATGCTCTCTTGGAGCATTTTGCAATACTTTTGACCTGCGTTAAGCAATAATTGGCCTCGAAAGCCAATTTTGTTCTCCTTTTTGAGTGGCCGCTTAAGGAAGGTTTTACTGTATTCTTATGTCTACCTCCCAGTCCCCGTAAATTCCAACTTTTGATGCTCCAAAATAAATTTCTAACCGTAAGGGCTTCAAATTTATGAGATTCTCAGGACTTTAAATAAAAATATGCGTAACGAAAATTTTCTTATTTCTCAACGAAAACATATGTTGTGATTACTCAAAAGAACCATCTCAATGAGACGGTTCTTTTGAGCACCCAAAACATATGTAAAAACTGATGGGTAGGAAAATATTCACAATTTTACACTGATTTTTTTTTGTTTATCTAAACCTATGGATTCTAATGTATTTCAGCTGTACAGACTGAAGGGAAGTCGGCTAGTCTGGTGTCTTCTGTGGAAAGTACAGCCAAAGATGCCAATAAAGCATTAGGTGACACTAAACTAAAGAAAACTGCTAAAAGTAAGACAAAGTCTGGACAGAGTAGTAAAAGTTCCAGTAGAAGAAGTAGCACAAATAAAAACAGTAATGCTAATTTGGCTAGTGAGATTCCAACGATAGAGATTGATAGTCATCTAGTTGAGGATCTGGCGCATACTTTATCTAAGGAACTTGATGAGCCAGTTGAACTGTGGTCCAATGAGTCGCTAGCCTCTAATTCTAGCATTGGGAGAGTTGATATGCTAGACTTTGTAGAGACTGACGCTCTTGAAGGTGAAAGTTTCGGTGATAGCGGGTCGGGAGAGGCACTGTCGGAGATGGAGTTTGACGAGAATTGGAGTATCAACTCGGGGTCTTTGACTCAGAGTTGGAGAGTTGTGGGGACCAGCTCAGTGGCAAAGCCTCCTAATATCCTGGTTTACACAAGTAAGGTGGATTCTGCTAGGAACTTTGAGAGGGTTAAGGAGACTATAGAGAAGGTTATAGATAGAGACTGTTATGTTATATATCATTTAAAACATGAGGAAGTGGACACAATGCCATGGATTGATAACACAGCATTACTGATAGTTGTTAAGGGAAACAAACATATGAGTGAATCTCCTGCTTTTCTAAAATATTTCCTGAATGGTGGAAAAATTCTTGGACTTGGTAGCGGGTTTGATAGCTCACTCATAGGTAGGACTGAAATTCGTCCAGATTATTGGATATCTGAGTTGTCGTACGAGTCTTTCTCCAATGTGCCATTGATAGCTGGTAGGTTCGCCTATAAGACGGATGAGCTAGCTGTTGACAATGTGAATGTGACGACGCTTGGTGTGGATAGCGAGAACAATGTGATGATTGTTAAAATAAGTCAGACTTCAAGGAGGACTAACGGTTGTGCTATATTATCTCAGGTTTGTACGGAAATTGATAGATTGCGAGAATAGTTCACTGATCAAAATATTTAAAGAAACACCGCGTGTTTTGCCATTGATCATAATACAAATGCTCTCTTAGTCCCAATCGTAGCAAGAGTTAGATTAATAAGAAGAGATCCTGTTTGTCCTGTGATAAGTTTGGTTATCGATCAAGGATGATGTTTCTTGATAAAAATGAAGTAACATTTCCAGAAATCTCCATGGAATGCTGCATGTAAAAATGAAATTTTGTTAAAAATATCCATTTTTTTTTCAAAACCAAATTTAAAGACGATTTTTCAACCAAACACCAAAACACTGTCATTTCTGTACATTCAATAGCATTTTAATGTTACAGAAATCATTAGGTTACGCTATTGAAAAAATCTGAAGATTCTACAGAGTTACAGAAAAAATTGTCATTTTCAAGAAAATTGAAAATTACAAAATTTGAGCCATGAACTTGAGCAGTGATTGTTTTGTCAAATTTTATTTTGATCCAATACTTAGACTCTCTGATAAGATAGCAAAGATAGCAAAAGAAAATGGGTTTCTACCTTATTGTCAAGTGAAATATATGGCTTGTCTATAGGACAGGGGTTAACATTATCACCTACGGATAATTATCAGGTGTTCCTTAAAATATTTTGAGCAGTGTATATTCAGCCTAATAAGTGCACATGTTCTAACATAGAGGATCTTACATGAGTGCTCATGTTTTAATATTTACATTTCCACTGCGAGTCTTTAAATGAACCGTTACATTTGAGATGTTGTTCATAGCTTCATTAAAAAATAAGGCTCCCAGAAGTTCCGAAATACGCTGAGATGCGAATTTCATGATGATGTCACTTTAACATAACAATGACGTCACTTGTCTTCCAATATGTGGCTGTTTGTTTTCTATCCTTCCCACAGTTTGGTATGGGGTATTTGAGATAGAATTCTCTCAAATGGGTAAAAGCAACTGAAACCCTGATCTGGTTTGCAAGAAAATGTTGGCCTTTACACCCCTGAACTTTCCTAAATTCAGGCTCAATCTGTTAGTTTCACACATATGCATAGTTACCCCTCATATCCCAATGGTGAATAAATATTATTTGTTTCAGGATTTGATAAATGGAGTTCAGGATTCTTAAATTTTAGAAATTTCAGATATTTATAAGTGTAAAATTGTGAATATTTTTATATCCATCAGTTTTAACATTTGTTTTGGTGCTCCAAAGAACCGCTTCATCAAGATGGTTCTTTTGAGTACCCACAACATATATTTTGGTTGAGAAATAAGAAAAACAATTTTTATTTTTTTGTACACTCTTTTACATGTCTGCATTACAATATCATGGGTGAAAGCTTTCAGGATTAATCCTGAACTCAGGATTTTGAGGCTGACTTTCCATAGAAAGTCAGCCTCAAAATGCTGAATTAGGCAGATCTTGATAGCTTCTCTGATTAGTTTTCAGATTATCTAAACACAACTACTCATTTAAACTTTAAATTGTTCATTATGTAGGCATCCTGTAAGTTTTAGAATTTAAATTTCTAAAGTTCAGGATTCTGGACATTTCGAACTTTCAACCATGCACTATCATTGTTTACAGTATCTGTTTCACAAAGATGCTGAATATCTTGGTGTGAGTCCCGATGTACTGAAGAGACTGCAAGACTCTAATTCACTGAGATTTAAGATCCTTGCCAAGTTGTTGAAGAAGCTTGGAATCGAGTGCAGTACTCAGTCACAGCCTGATCTCACTCCAGCTGTACTTCTTACAAAGGACCAGGTAAGCTTATAGCAGGGATGTAGAAATACCATAACCGTCGCCTGTGTTGTCAGACCTTGTCCCATTTCATTCAGGACAAGTTAAACATTTAAGGATTGAATATCATGTTTTAAGTTTACACTGGATGATGAAAAACATTAGCTGTTTTAATGTCTTCTCGGAAACATTAAAAAAATAGCTCATGTTTTTCATATTCCAGTGCAAGCTTAAAATATGAATTTAAATCCTTATATTTACATTCTATATTATCAATCAAATTTACTTAATTATCTTCCACCCAACCCTGTCAGTTGTCCTTATAAAATGAAATATTTCATTGGTAAGGGCAATGTTGGAACAGCCAGGGAGCGAAACTTCTGAACAAAACGTCGTGGCAATACTTGAATGCCCTCACACAATTGTTTATAAACAAAGAACGTTATTGGCTGTGGTTGAGGTTACTCCGCCTTAAGGCAGGGTCTAGATCAGATGACATTTTAATGTTTTGCTTCGAGAAATGCAAGTAGCCAAAAATGTTGGTTTCATCTTAGGCAACTACACTGAGAAAGTAAATATTTTTATTTACTTGTCTTGGAACAAGTATAAACAAAGGTAATGCAATTCTGTATTTCATTTTAAATTAATTGTTATGAACTCACAATGCCATGTTGTATGGAAAACAGAAAACAGAAATCCAGCTGAACTGGATCTACACTGTTTTCAATTGAGATTATATCTGGTTTCATACTGTTTTTAAAGAGTTTATCAGCAAAGGTAAGGGCTAGCTGAGTTCTTTGTGCTGTATCTGTTCTATGGGACAAGTAAATTTTTCATTGCACAAGTACATTATGGCCATTTACTTGTCCCTGGGCAAGTATTAAATTTTTGCTATTTCCACACCCCTGTCATTTAGTCATTTATGAACTATCTTTTAAGCTAAAATTATGGCACTTATTATACAAGCATATAAGAATATTTGACTGCTTCTCAGTGCAACTTTTGTCATCTGCTGATAATCTTTGCACACAATTTGGGCCCAGATCAGGCCTGAAAAAAGTCCCTGCCTGATCTGGATCCCAAATTGTTTGACACTTTTCATTATGATATTCCTGAAAGGTCATTTTGAAAAAGTCAATTTTGAAAAAGTATGCAGCCAACAAAAAAGTACACAAAATTATTTAGTATACAAAGAGTTAATCCAAAATGACCCTTTTAACTCTTCGCCCCCTGGGAAATTTTTCATGCTTTTTGTCGTCTGCTGTGGGAGCGCAGTGGCTCAGTGGTAGAGTGCTTGACTCGAGACCGAAGGGCCGCGGGTTTGAGCCTCACCGGCGTCACTGCGTCGTGTCCTTGAGCAAGAACATTAATCCTAGCTTAGAACTGGTTCAACCCAGGAAGACCCGTCCCTATATAACTGAAAAATTGTTGATGGGGCGTAAAGAATTAAATCAAACAAAATTGTTGTCTGCTGTTTTTTTTCTCAAAATCAACTTGTTTGAAAAATTCTTTCAGGCATACCATCTGAGTCTCAATCAGATTGGTTCCAGATCAGGCCTGATATTTTGTCGGGCCTGATCTGGGCCCAAACCGTTTTCAAGTTATCAGCAGACGACAATAGGAGGTAGAGAGTTAAAGGCTAAGACCAAACTAATTTAGTCTTTATTATTATTATTTTCTTATCCTCATTGGGACTTTCTTTTACATACCCACAACATGTTTTGTTTGTAAATTACAAGAGGGGCCACTGAAATCCTTGCTCTGCATGCCATTTTATGGGGGTGGACATGTGTGAAATATTTTCAGTTTTGGACTAGTGGAACAAGATATTCGCATGACCTTTGACCTTTAACGATGAACTTTGAATGAGGTGACTGTAATCTATGCTATGCTGTTTCCCATTGAGGTGGATACATTTATGTGTGAAATATTTTCAGATTTGGACTAGGGGCTCATGAGATACATTGGAGACCCAAATTCTGTACTTGTAAGTTGTTACGAGTTTGTGACCTTTGACCCCCCTCCTATGACCTTCAATCTGGGGTAACTGAAACCTTTACTCTGCATGTTGCCTCACTGAGGTGGACATGAATTATGGTCATGTGACGTTTGACCTTACCCTATGACCTTAACGTTGAAATGCAATGACTGAAATATTTTTTAGAATCAGACCAGGTCCTGTGGTTATAAAACTTTTTCATGCTCAACTCAACTGAGCACGAAATTGCAACTGCTCATAAAAACTAAAATACCGACAAATGAAGAGGTTTCTTGCTTTAAGTCTCTCAGATATTGTATTTATCATGCTAATAAATGTTTAAATGCCAACAATTGTTGGCATTTGTATTTTGTATTTATCATGTTAATAAATGTTAAAATGCCAACAATTGTTGGCATTTTAACATTTATGAGCATGATAAATTTTGTGCTCAGCTGAGTTGAGCATGAAAAAGGTTTTCTAACCTCGGGACTTCGGGCTGAGGAAATATAATACAGACATGAATTATGTTCATGTGACCTTTGACCTCCCCCTTTGACCTTGAGATTGAAATGTAGTGACTGAAAGCATTGCTCTTATAGAGACAGATGTGTGTGAAATATTTTTAGAATACTAATCAAGGGTTCTGGAGATAGGTAGTTGACGTGTATTCTGTACCTTTAAAGCTCTTATCCCTTAAAGCGCCAATCACGACTGCAGCAGACGACAAATTTTTCAACATCTTTCCGAATTTTAGAAAAAATAAGGTATGATATTTCATGAGAATCGTCTGCCAGCAGACGATTCTCATGAAATATCATACCTTATTTTTTGCTAGCAGACAATTCTCATGAATCAGAAATATCATGCCTTATTTGTTACTTTTGAAAAAGCAGAAAATTTGAAATATTCCTCTGCTGCAAATTATAGGTGGCGCTTTATGGGTTAAAGCTCTGATTTATGTTTATAATCTCTTGTTTTCAGGAATTGAAAAAGTCATTTCTAAAATCCATTGAGAACAGACTGGTAGATGGTGTGCTAAAGTTTGGATCTCACAGTCTAAAATTTACTACAAATATCAGTGAACCAGTCAAGGAGACTTTACTTCCTGTTGTGACTGAGGACCAAGAGGCCTTACATGAAAGTTTTAAAGTAACTGTGTACCAAGACAATCTTTCCAGTAATATTCTGGGCAATACTGTGATATACGCCGATGTTGTGCCAAGTACCATGACATTATTAGATGGGTAAGATGGTTAAAAATAGAAAAAATACTGTTTTCAACCATAGGCCAAATAAGAAAATAAGTTTGTTTCGGGTAACAGGTCTGAAAATTTTAGGTAGGGTAGGCACACATATTAGTTTAAATTATTTTTTTTCTGGAAAAATATATAATTTTATGCATTTTGAAAGGCATTTCGCCTTTCAAAATGCACAAAATAATATTTTTTTCCCAGAAATCCTGATTTTTTTTCTAGATTTCACCAATAAATTTAGGTAGGGTCCGATTACCCTTAACACAGGTCCTTATAAATATGGGCCTTGATGTGACAAAACCTGTCTTTGGGGTATCCCACAAAGTGAGTCTAAAACCAGTCTCCTAAGCTACAAACACTGGATAGAATATTAAAATTTTGCTTGTAGCAAGTTTTGATACAATTCATGGGCCTTCTTGCCACAAAAACTGTCTTTTGGGTTTCTGACAGTGAGTCTCAAACCAGTCTCTTCAGCTACAGAGATTGTCTAGAAGATTGAAATTTCTCTTGTAATAAGTTTGGATATGAAACTTTCCAAAAAGGGATAAGAAAGGCACTGATCAGACTACACTGTTGCAAAGGCTGGTCTGCGCCTTTATTCCTCACAAACCCAGAAGAAAGGTTTCTCACATCAAGGCCCAATTCATCTCTCACAACTGGATAACAGCAGGGATCCTGATCAGCTGGCTTCTCAGATGATATGGGTCTACACTGTTCTAAAAGAGCTTTAAATTTAAAAAAAGTCTTGTGCTTTGTGTTCTTAATAGGCTAAATGTGGTAGCAAAATATTGCTTACTCACAAGAAAATCTGTCTATAGATTTTTCTTTCTTTCTTACTGCAACACCCTCTCGCGAGGATTACATAGAGGTGTAATCCGTCTTAAAGCCACAGTACAAAAAGGTTCAGAAAGAACTGAATAGTGTTAACAAGAATTTACAGGAATTATAAGCAGGCTAAAACAGGTTTTTGTTTGGTCAGAACTTTGGGTGGTCAAGTGACTGCACTGCCACCCTGAATTTATACAATGTTGGGCGGGTTACAACAGAACATGGCAGTCTATTCCAATATACAACTGCTGCAGGGAAAAATGAGTACTTATAAAAGTTCACTGATGTTTACTAACACTATTTGATGCAGTGAGAGGGGTTGGCTATGTTTTGTCATTCTGGAGGGTTGTTCAAAGTATTGTGCCAAGGGGATTACATCAAGTCCATGTATAGTATTAAAAAGCATTGTTATATGACTGGACAGAATCCTGTCTCCTGATTGGCTTAATTTGTCTTCATAAATCTTTATGCCTACCTTGAAACTGGTCTGAACCGGTCCATAAGTTAAAATTGCATGAAAACCAGCTCGAACTAGTTTCCAGAAGTTAATATTTTTGACACTTCTGCAACAGGTAAATTAAAGACTTTCATGAATTTTTACAACAGTTTTGTTTTGTTTTGTTTGCTTATTTATCTTTGTTTGAATAAACAAACTGTAAAACAGTTTTATGAAACATTATATATTCCCCATTAAGAGAATTAATAAAAATTTGAAAATGCAAAATACTAAATTATAATATTTTAATAAAAGTTGCTAAAACTTGCGACAAAGTCCTTAGAAAGAAGGCTGAGCATGTCTTTAACAACAAAAGTGAAAGTAGCAAAATTTTCATTCTTAAATGAAAAGTCATATAACAAAACAGTTATTGACTTCAATTTCGGTAGAGATAAGGATTTATCTACCCTTAAAAGTGATATTCACCTCGGCCTAGCGGCCTCGGTGAATTATCACTTTTTCGGGTAGATAAATCCTTATGTCAACCTCATTGAAGTCAATAATGGTATATTATCACTCTAGCATCTGCTATCCTCTGTTCCAGTGTTGATTGTGCATTTGAGTAACACTAGCATATTATAAGCATATGCAGAATAAGAGTTTTGTGTCCATCTAATTGTCCATCTCTGAATTATTTCAATTTGTTGATATCTTTTTTAGTATATGGCTCCAAACAGTACTAACATACTCTACCTGAGTGCAGACAGTGATATTATAAGCTAGGATGTTTTGTTAAGATGTTGCGTTTTACTCTCTATAAGTGTGCAACACTCATAAATTTTCACTATTCATTACTAATAAATTATGTGTAGTGCTATATCCTAATTGTATCATGGAATTACATTTCAATACAATACAGGTATTGTCAGTATAAGGATTGCAATATGATCCTACACGAAACTATGTTAAGAATTTGTCCTGCAAAAAGGAAGTTTCTAAACCCTATTCTAATATCACCCCTGATATTCATTTCTTTTGCAGGCTATTGTTTTCTGTGCATAAAGATAATGGACTGATAGCCATCGCCAAACAACAGACTAGTGGGAAAGGTGAGATAGCATTAATCCGCAACAGCAGCTAACAGCAAATTCATGCCACCCATCTTCATTTTCAGTCAAGTCAGGCATGATATTTCATGTGAATAGTCTGCCTTAATTTCTTTTGTTGCTAAAATAAGATATGAAATTTGAAAATATCCACTGCTTTAAATATGAGTTGGCACTATAAACGGTTGAAACAAAATGGTACAGTGCTCCAGATAATTATACCCCCGGTACGAAGTATATAGGGGGAATATAGTTTTTGCCTTTTCCGTAACTATGTTGTCAGTTTGTCTGTAAGCTTTTTTTTCTGTAAAAGACTTCTCAGCAACTACTTGACTTAGGATTCTGAAATTTGGTATCAAGCTTGATAGTGATGATTTGTATTGTGTAATAAATTAACAGCCACATATTGCTTATCAGTCCCTTTATTTGTTCATTTTTCTTTCTCTCCAATGAAAATTTCTGTCGCAGCTTTCTCAGCTCCTTTTTGAGCCAGTGTTTTCAAATTTTGTGTACACCTTCAGGTAGGCAAAGTGTATTGTGTAAATGAAAATTAAGGTGCTAATCTTCATTTTCCCTCTTTTTTTTAAATTTTCAAATATTCCTTCTTATAAAATACATATGGACATTTTTTCTGTCAAAGATTTCTCAGCAACTAGTTGACTTAGTATTCTGAAATTTGGTACGAAGCTTGATAGTGATGAGTTGTATTGTGTAACAAAAACAGCCACGTATTGCATATAATTCCCCTTTATTTGTTCATTTTTCTTTCTCTCCAATGAAAATTTCTGTCGCAGATCTCTTGGCTCCTACTGGAGCCAGTGTTTTCAAATTTTGTGAACACCTTCAGGTAGCCTAAGTGTATTGTGTAAATGAAAATAAAGATACTTAAGCTCAATTTGCCTTCTTTTTAAATTTTTCCTTCTGTTACTCCTATGTCCTTTTTCCTTATGTCCTTAACTCATATGGACATTTTTCCTCAGAGTTTTCTCAGCAACCACTTGATTTAGAATTATGAAATTTTGTGTTGTCTTTCAGGTAGGCAAAGTGTAATGCGTAAATGAAAATTAAGATGCTAATCCTCATTTTGCCTTTTTTCAAATTTTCAATTTTTCCTTCTGTCACTCCTATATAACATGGACATTTTTCATCAAAGTTTTCTCAAAAACGGCTTGATTTACGATTAGGAAATCTTTAACAATTTTGTCTTTCCTCTGAAAATTTTACAACCTTTGACTGCAGATCCAGGGGTCGCGAGTTCGATCCCGGCCCGGTCCCATACTTTCGTGGAGATTGATCATGAAATAATTTCTACGGTCATTCTCCTCCCTTCCGCTGAATCATTCATGAAGGGTTGTTGTCAGTTACAAGCGAAAGTATGTGCACGATTACTGGTTAACTGCTTGTTCAAGCTTGCCCAGGAAAAAAGTGTGGTTAGGTGAACTGACCGTCCCGCAATGACCATAGCTGTTGACATGGGACGTAAAGCAACAAAAACAAACAAACAAACAAACAAAACAACCTTTGATGCCTGTGAGCTTTGCTCAGTTCTTTCTATATTTTTGACTACCATCAGTACGGGTACTGTTCCAAATGCAAAATGATCCGTACCAGCTAATTTCAATCCGTACATGTATTTATTTTGGCTTAGCCAAATTTTTTATGAAAGCTTATACTTGCATTTAAAACTGTCTTCATGTACAGTTTGATTAGTATTACCCATCAATGAAAACGGCGATGTCACTATATATATACAGGTTGGCAAGAATATTGGAACAGGGAATCCTGATGATTGTTTTTATTGCCATCTGTAATAGGGCTGCCACGTTTACACGTGTAAACGGCACCGTTTCGTGTTTCTGCAATAAACGTTTACAAAATTGACCTACCGTTTACACGAACTTTGTCACGTGACAAGCGTCGTGGTTTATTAATAGCATTTCCTAATGAAAAAAGTATTCTCTTAAACAGAGATACGTCACATCTCGATCTGGATCATCAATCAGATTGTTTGTTTTCTCAAATTCCGCTGTATACTGCAATTAGAAATTATGGCGGACATGCTCAACGGGCCATAAAATGTCCTGAATATTGTCTCACTCAGTCACTGCTTGGAACAATTATTTCCCTGTATTTTAACAGTTATTAATGTAAAGGCAAAGAAGAGACGCATGCGACAATGCTTCAGAGAAGGCCAAGAAGATGTGATTTTTTTTGTTTACTTCCTGTCGGCGTGTGTATTGATGCGTACGTGACGATTCGCAGTTATGTCTTGTGTGTGTCCACTCATTAATTACACGCTTGCAACTGAAGAAAATGTTCGTAATGTACGAGTCTGCGCATGTTGCAATCACTTTCCAATTACTTGAAATAAGTGACACCCAACTAGAAACAATTTCGAATATTCGCACAAGGTACGTTTTTCAAAGGTTTTTTTAAGGGAAAAAATCGGCGATTTTACCGATCTGCATAATGAAAAAAAATCAATCTGGAAGCTACGTTTAAACGGAATCGTTTAGGTTACTGGAACTCGTGTAAACGTTTACCAAATTTCGTAAACGTGGCAGCCCTAATCTGTAAACACGCTGATCTTCTGCAAAATTCTACTTTTAACTTTGACTGGTTCACATGAAATAGCAAACTCCCGGAGAGTGGGTCGGGTCTGAAAGCCCCTGAGCTGCTGAGTGCCGACATATATAGTTTATTTTTCAATATCATTCTCGATGGAGATTTTTCATAAATAATTTTTAATAAATAAACTATATAGGTCGGCACTCGGCAGCTCGACTGGGCAGGGGCTTTCAGACCCGACCCGGAGAGTGGCTTCTGCGCACATATTATTTTGAAAACACGTGTTCTTCAAGGAGACATGTTAAGGGGATGCAACCGAACATTGGGGAGCTTGTATTGAGGCAAAAATCAAAACATTGGTAGAATCTAAGCAGTCCAGAAATCAGTTCATTTATCAAGTGTCTTCTGATTCGAATTGGATGAGAACTACGGGTTGCGGGTAAAAACGTACCTTACAGGCAAAAACACACCCGTATTTGGTATGTACTAATTTTCAACTCTATACATATAAGGGGAAAATGGACCTGTAATTTACGTCTATACGGATGCTATCTGGAGGGCTGATGGTAGGTACGTGTTTCTTTAAAAGACATACCATATGTGTTGAATTTTTATGCAACCTGTATCTAAGATCAGGAGGGCACAAATGTAGGATCATACCTTATCATATTTCCATAAGCAAACAGAGTAGACCCTCATCAGGGGCTGTTTGGTTTGCAAAAGTGTCGCGGTAAACGGTGTCTATGAGGTAAAGGGTTAAATATACTAAGAATGATAGGAGAAAAGAGAAATTTGCGTAAAGGACCGAAATTGACCCCCTCATATAAGTTTTGTTTTTACTGTGCGACCTGTATAGCATGGCAGGCATATATCATGTATCAATCTGTAATGGTATCATCTTAGTTGCTTTTGTCGGCTTCCTCATACTATTGATTTCCTTCCAATATTTTTTGAAGAGATACTTTTTTTGTCATCTGTTTATAGGCTTTGGAAACAGTTTGGACCCAGATCAGACCCGACATTTTGTCGGGCCTGATCTGTATCAAAGCTTTTTGACACCCTGATTGTATTCCGGAAAGATTTTTACGAAAAATTCATTTGAAAAATTCAGCAGATGAACAAAAAGCATGAAAAATTACATACTGTAGTTTGCAAAGAGTTAAGGTATATGTGTCATTTACAGAATTTTTAAATGTTACTCCATTTTATTTTAGGGAGGGGAGGTAATGCCTGGTTGAGTCCTATTGGCTGTGCTGTATTCACCTTACATGTGCCTGTCCCGCTTGACAGTCCCCTCGGAAATGCTGTCTCCTATCTGCAACATATTACCTCCCTTGCCATTGTCAATGGTGTTTGTAGTCTCCCTGGTTACAAGGTATGTTATCTTAACTCTTTTTTCATGAATATTCGTGCTAAGCTCCACCCACTATGAATGATTATATAAATAAACTTTCACGTTTGTACATAGAGAAAAGAAATTACTTGTCAGGTCTACTAGTGTAAGATCATATCTAATCATATTTCCATATGCAAAAACAGAGAAGACCCTGATCAGGCAGCTCTTACAAGAGCTGCCTTATCTGGGTCTGCTCTGTTTGCAAAAGTGTTGAAAGGCAATGAAGTAAAGTAATTACTATGAAGTAAAGGGTTAATGGCATCATGTTATGTCATGTTTTGATTGATTAATCCTTAACTCCAATCACCAAAAAGTGTTCTGCTTTGTTGTGTGCTGGCCTTTTCAACAAATAGTAGACCCAGACCAGACTCACCAGAGGTGCAGTCTGATCTGAGTTCGTACTGTTTGTCCCTATTCTTACATAAGTCAAGGGAGTGCAGTTGCTCAGTAGTAGAGTACTTCATTCGAGACCGAGGGGCCGAGGGATCGAGCCTCACTGTGGTCCTTGAGCAAGACACATTTATCCTAGCTAAGTTCTGGTTCAACCCAGGAAGACTCGTCCCTATCTAACTGAAAGATTGTTGATGGGACTTAAAGAATCAAATCAAACAAAACCAAATACACATCTGTTTGTTTCTTTTTGTATTAGGATATAGAGTTAAGGTTGAAATGGCCCAATGATATCTACTATGGCAGTGAAATCAAGCTGGGTGGGGTACTGGTGAAGTCAACAATAATGGATGGAATAGTCCATGCTACTGTGGGTAAGTATTAGGATATAGAGTTAAGCTTGAAATGGCCCAATGATATCTACTATGGCAGTGAAATCAAGCTGGGTGGGGTACTGGTGAAGTCAACAATAATGGATGGAATAGTCCATGCTACTGTGGGTAAGTATTAGGATATAGAGTTAAGCTTGAAATGGCCCAATGATATCTACTATGGCAGTGAAATCAAGCTGGGTGGGGTACTTGTGAAATCAACAATAATTGATGGAATAGTCCATGCTACTGTGGGTAAGTATTAGGATATAGAGTTAAGCTTGAAATGGAAAAGCACCAATAGGGAAAAGCACAATGTTTCTCCAAACCCAATTTCTAGTGAAATATAAGCATAGGTATAGATAAACACTATTTTTGAGTGTAAAAATGTAAATATTTTCTGACCCATCACCATCAGTTATAACATAGGTTTTGGGTGCTCAAAAGAACAGTCTCAATGAGACGGTTCTTTTGAGTACCCACAACATATGTTTTGAGAAATAAGAATCTTGATTTTTGGTATGCATGTGTAACATGTACAGATAGACCTGGAAATATAAATGTATCTTACCCCCCCCCCCCCGCCCCCCCCCCCCCCCCCCACCACCACACACACCGCCTACAATTACAGCCCTGTTCAAAATTTAAGAACATTTACCATGCATTGAAAGTATCAAACATGATAAGGAAGGGTTAATGAGAAAAAAGGACTCGCCATGCCATGGTGTAGTGGATAGACCACTCACCTTGTCTCTGCTGTCCCAAGTTCAATCTCCAGCTTGTCCAGTCTGTCGGAGAAGACTTTAAGATGAGGCTCCATCTACATATGACCTTAGCTGTTGGTAGGAATGTCAAACACATACAGGGATAATGCTGGCCAGAAATGGTGATGGCCCTATAAATGGGCCAATGGTCCATTTCTCATTCATACGTTTACACAAATTCATACAAATTTCACAATTTTGATGGGCTATTTGAAATTTTGATGGGCCGTTAAAATAATGATGGGCCAAATAATCCTTTATTTGCACCTCGGAGTAAAACTAATGATATACTTGAATAGCAAATGGGGCCCAGCCAAAAATGAAGTCCATTTTGGCTTAACATTTATAGTTTTCTCACAAAATGGTTCTGGCCCATCCCAGGGTTCTCCCTGTGTGGCATACTGTAAATTTGAAAGTTCTGGATAGAATTTTATTTTTACGAATAGGGTCAAAAGGCATATTTGTGACGTTAAAAATTTGTGACTAGGGCATGATTTACCTACATCAGTTAACAACAGAGTGATTTCACCATTTTGCGAGGATTTTAATTTCATGAATGCACGCGAAAATTTCCAAATTTACAGTGCATAAAGAGCAAAACTCTGGTTTCAGGTGTTGGTGTGAATGTGAGTAACAGCAGTCCAACAATTTGTATCAATGACCTTATTCAGTTACATAACAGACAGCAGGGAGACAACCTTGCACCTGTCACAACGGAACAGGTCATAGCTCGGACAGTATCAGAGATAGAGAGACTGGTTGAGATCTTCCAGAGTGAGGGTGTGGAGAACTTCAGGCAGATGTACTACGAAAGATGGCTTCATAGGTGAGCAGATTTTTCTAACTCCTTTCATCACATTGGATAGGCAGCAATCGAAAATGTTAATGCTATCGACAAACGCAGATGGAAAATACAAACAGAGTTTTTCATTTGCCATTTGTCGCCTGCCTTGTGACAAATGGCAATCCAAAACACTGTTTCTAATGATTTTTGATCTGCGTTTAATTGGGGCCTATTTAGGTGTGTTCATGCTGGGTAATTTTGCATACATACTATAAAAGATGGCTTCATAGGTGAGGATAAGGTTTAATTCTGGTTATTTGCCCACAGGGTAATTGTGCATACAGATGTACTTTGAAAGATGGGAGAAAGGTTTTATTTTAATTCTTTGCCTACATGGTAATTGTGCATACAGATGTACTATGAAAGACAGGAGAAAGGTTTAATTCTAGTTATTTGCCTACCATGTAATTTTGCATACAAATGTACTATGAGAGATGGGAGAAAGGTTTAATTTTAATTCTTTGCCTACTGGGCAATTTGGCATACAGATGTACTATAGATGAAAGATGCAAGAAAGATTCAATTTTAATTCTTTGCCTACTTGGTAATTGGGCATACAGATGTACTATAGATGAAAGATGCAAGAAAGGTTCAATTTTAATTCTTTGCCTACTTGGTAATTGCGCATACAGATGTACTATAGATGAACGATGCAAGAAAGGCTCAATTTTAATTCTTTGCCTACTTGGTAATTGCGCATACAGATGTACTATAGATGAAAGACGCAAGAAAGGTTCAATTTTAATTCTTTGCCTACTTGGTAATTGCCCATACAGATGTACTATAGATGAAAGATGCAAGAAAGGTTCAATTTTAATTCTTTGTCTACTTGGTAATTGTGCATACAGATGTACTATAGATGAAAGATACAAGAAGGGTTCAATTTTAATTCTTTGCCTACTTGGTAATTTGGCATACAGATGTACTATGAAAGATGCAAGAAAGGTTCAATTTTAATTCTTTGCCTACTTGGTAATTGCGCATACAGATGTACTATAGATGAAAGATGCAAGAAAGGTTCAATTTTAATTCTTTGCCTACTTGGTAATTGCGCATACAGATGTACTATAGATGAAAGATGCAAGAAAGGTTTAATTTTAATTCTTTGCCTACTTGGTAATTGTGCATACAGATGTACTATGAAAGATGCAAGAAAGGTTCAATTTTAATTCTTTGCCTACTTGGTAATTGCGCATACAGATGTACTATAGATGAAAGATGCAAGAAAGGCTCAATTTTAATTCTTTGCCTACTTGGTAATTGTGCATACAGATGTACTATAGATGAAAGATGCAAGAAAGGCTCAATTTTAATTCTTTGCCTACTTGGTAATTGCGCATACAGATGTACTATAGATGAAAGATGCAAGAAAGGTTCAATTTTAATTCTTTGCCTACTTGGTAATTGCGCATACAGATGTACTATAGATGAAAGATGCAAGAAAGGCTCAATTTTAATTCTTTGCCTACTTGGTAATTGTGCATACAGATGTACTATAGATGAAAGACGCAAGAAAGGTTCAATTTTAATTCTTTGCATACTTGGTAATTGTGCATACAGATGTACTATGAGAGATGGGAGAAAGGTTTAATTTTAATTCTTTGCCTACTGGGCAATTTGGCATACAGATGTACTATGAAAGATGCAAGAAAGGTTCAATTTTAATTCTTTGCCTACTTGGTAATTGCGCATACAGATGTACTATAGATGAAAGATGCAAGAAAGGTTCAATTTTAATTCTTTGCCTACTTGGTAATTGCGCATACAGATGTACTATAGATGAAAGATACAAGAAGGGTTCAATTTTAATTCTTTGCATACTTGGTAATTGGGCATACAGATGTACTATAGATGAAAGATACAAGAAGGGTTCAATTTTAATTCTTTGCCTACTTGGTAATTGTGCATACAGATGTACTATGAAAGATGCAAGAAAGGTTCAATTTTAATTCTTTGCCTACTTGCTAATTGCGCATACAGATGTACTATAGATGAAAGATGCAAGAAAGGCTCAATTTTAATTCTTTGCCTACTTGGTAATTGCGCATACAGATGTACTATAGATGAAAGATGCAAGAAAGGTTTTATTTTAATTCTTTGCTTACTTGGTAATTTCGCATACAGATGTACTATAGATGAAAGATGCAAGAAAGGTTTAATTTTAATTCTATGCCTACTTGGTAATTGCGCATACAGATGTACTATAGATGAAAGATGCAAGAAAGGTTCAATTTTAATTCTTTGCCTACTTGGTAATTGGGCATACAGATGTACTATAGATGAAAGATGCAAGAAAGGTTCAATTTTAATTCTTTGCCTACTTGGTAATTGCGCATACAGATGTACTATAGATGAAAGATGCAAGAAAGGTTTTATTTTAATTCTTTGCCTACTTGGTAATTGCCCATACAGATGTACTATAGATGAAAGATGCAAGAAAGGTTCAATTTTAATTCTTTGCCTACTTGGTAATTGCGCATACAGATGTACTATAGATGAAAGATGCAAGAAAGGCTCAATTTTAATTCTTTGCCTACTTGGTAATTGTGCATACAGATGTACTATGAAAGATGCAAGAAAGTTTCAATTTTAATTCTTTGCCTACTTGGTAATTGCGCATACAGATGTACTAAAGATGAAAGATGCAAGAAAGGTTCAATTTTAATTCTTTGCCTACTTGGTAATTTGGCATACAGATGTACTATGAAAGATGCAAGAAAGTTTCAATTTTAATTCTTTGCCTACTTGGTAATTGTGCATACAGATGTACTATAGATGAAAGATGCAAGAAAGGTTCAATTTTAATTCTTTGCCTACTTGGTAATTGCGCATACAGATGTACTATAGATGAAAGATGCAAGAAAGGTTCAATTTTAATTCTTTGCCTACTTGGTAATTTGGCATACAGATGTACTATGAAAGATGCAAGAAAGGTTCAATTTTAATTCTTTGCCTACTTGGTAATTGCGCATACAGATGTACTATAGATGAAAGATGCAAGAAAGGTTCAATTTTAATTCTTTGCCTACTTGGTAATTGCACATACAGATGTACTATAGATGAAAGATGCAAGAAAGATTCAATTTTAATTCTTTGCCTACTTGGTAATTGTGCATACAGATGTACTATAGATGAAAGATGCAAGAAAGGTTCAATTTTAATTCTATGCCTACTTGGTAATTGCGCATACAGATGTTCTATAGATGAAAGATGCAAAAAAGGTTCAATTTTAATTCTTTGTCTACTTGGTAATTGTGCATACAGATGTACTATAGATGAAAGATGCAAAAAAGGTTCAATTTTAATTCTTTGCCTACTGGGTTATTGTGCATACAGATGTACTATGAGAGATGGGAGAACGGTTTAATTTTAATTATTTGCCTACTTGGTAATTTGGCATACAGATGTACTATAGATGAAAGATGCAAGAAAGGTTCAATTTTAATTCTTTGCCTACTTGGTAATTGCGCATACAGATGTACTATGAAAGATGCAAAAAAAGGTTCAATTTTAATTCTTTGCCTACTTGGTAATTGCGCATACAGATGTACTATAGATGAAAGATGCAAGAAAGGTTTAATTTTAATTCTTTGCCTACTTGGTAATTGTGCATACAGATGTACTATAGATGAAAGATGCAAGAAAGGTTCAATTTTAATTCTTTGCCTACTTGGTAATTGCGCATACAGATGTACTATAGATGAAAGATGCAAGAAAGGTTCAATTTTAATTCTTTGCCTACTTGGTAATTGTGCATACAGATGTACTATGAAAGATGCAAGAAAGGTTCAATTTTAATTCTTTGCCTACTTGCTAATTGCCCATACAGATGTACTATGAAAGATGCAAGAAAGGTTCAATTTTAATTCTTTGCCTACTTGCTAATTGCGCATACAGATGTATTATAGATGAAAGATGCAAGAAAGGCTCAATTTTAATTCTTTGCATACTTGGTAATTGCGCATACAGATGTACTATAGATGAAAGATGCAAGAAAGGTTCAATTTTAATTCTTTGCCTACTTGGTAATTGCGCATACAGATGTACTATAGATGAAAGATGCAAGAAAGGCTCAATTTTAATTCTTTGCCTACTTGGTAATTTGGCATACAGATGTACTATGAAAGATGCAAGAAAGTTTCAATTTTAATTCTTTGCCTACTTGGTAATTGCGCATACAGATGTACTATAGATGAAGATGCAAGAAAGGTTCAATTTTAATTCTTTGCCTACTTGGTAATTGTGCATACAGATGTACTATAGATGAAAGATGCAAGAAAGGTTCAATTTTAATTCTTTGCCTACTTGGTAATTGCGCATACAGATGTACTATGAAAGATGCAAGAAAGTTTCAATTTTAATTCTTTGCCTACTTGGTAATTGCGCATACAGATGTACTATAGATGAAGATGCAAGAAAGGTTCAATTTTAATTCTTTGCCTACTTGGTAATTGTGCATACAGATGTACTATAGATGAAAGATGCAAGAAAGGTTCAATTTTAATTCTTTGCCTACTTGGTAATTGCGCATACAGATGTACTATAGATGAAAGATGCAAGAAAAGTTCAATTTTAATTCTTTGCATACTTGGTAATTGCGCATACAGATGTACTATGAAAGATGCAAGAAAGGTTCAATTTTAATTCTTTGCCTACTCAGTAATTGCGCATACAGATGTACTATGAAAGATGCCAGAAAGGTTCAATTTTAATTCTTTGCCTACTTGGTAATTGCGCATACAGATGTACTATGAAAGATGCAAGAAAAGTTCAATTTTAATTCTTTGCCTACTTGGTAATTGCGCATACAGATGTACTATAGATGAAAGATGCAAGAAAGGTTCAATTTTAATTCTTTGCCTACTTGGTAATTGTGCATACAGATGTACTATAGATGAAAGATGCAAGAAAGGTTCAATTTTAATTCTTTGCCTTCTTGGTGATTGCGCATACAGATGTACTATGAAAGATGCAAGAAAGGTTCAATTTTAATTCTTTGCCTATTCAGTAATTGCGCATACAGATGTACTATGAAAGATGCAAGAAAGGTTCAATTTTAATTCTTTGCCTACTTGGTAATTGCGCATACAGATGTACTATGAAAGATGCAAGAAAGGTTCAATTTTAATTCTTTGCCTACTCAGTAATTGCGCATACAGATGTACTATGAAAGATGCAAGAAAGGTTCAATTTTAATTCTTTGCCTACTCAGTAATTGCGCATACAGATGTACTATGAAAGATGCAAGAAAGGTTCAATTTTAATTCTTTGCCTACTTGGTAATTGTGCATACAGATGTACTATGAAAGATGCAAGAAAGGTTCAATTTTAATTCTTTGCCTACTTGGTAATTGCGCATACAGATGTACTATAGATGAAAGATGCAAGAAAGGTTCAATTTTAATTCTTTGCCTACTGTGTAATTGCGCATACAGATGTACTATGAAAGATGCAAGAAAGGTTCAATTTTAATTCTATGCCTACTGGGCAATTTGGCATACAGATGTACTATGAAAGATGCAAGAAAGGTTCAATTTTAATTCTTTGCCTACTGGGCAATTTGGCATACAGATGTACTATGAAAGATGCAAGAAAGGTTCAATTTTAATTCTTTGCCTACTGGTCAATTTGGCATACAGATGTACTATAGATGAAAGATGCAAGAAAGATTCAATTTTAATTCTTTGCCTACTTGGTAATTGTGCATACAGATGTACTCTAGATAAAAGATGCAAGAAAGGTTTAATTTTAATTCTTTGCCTACTTAGTAATTGCGCATACAGATGTACTATAGATGAAAGATGCAAGAAAGGTTCAATTTTAATTCTTTGCCTACTTGGTAATTGGGCATACAGATGTACTATAGATGAAAGATGCAAGAAAGGTTCAATTTTAATTCTTTGCCTACTTGGTAATTGTGCATACAGATGTACTACAGATGAAAGATGCAAGAAAGGTTCAATTTTAATTCTTTGCCTACTTGGTAATTGTGCATACAGATGTACTATAGATGAAAGATGCAAGAAAGATTCAATTTTAATTCTTTGCCTACTTGGTAATTGTGCATACAGATGTACTATAGATGAAAGATGCAAGAAAGATTCAATTTTAATTCTTTGCCTACTCAGTAATTGCGCATACAGATGTACTATGAAAGATGCAAGAAAGGTTCAATTTTAATTCTTTGCCTACTTGGTAATTGCGCATACAGATGTACTATGAAAGATGCAAGAAAAGTTCAATTTTAATTCTTTGCCTACTTGGTAATTGTGCATACAGATGTACTATAGATGAAAGATGCAAGAAAGGTTCAATTTTAATTCTTTGCCTACTTGGTAATTGTGCATACAGATGTACTATAGATGAAAGATGCAAGAAAGGTTCAATTTTAATTCTTTGCCTTCTTGGTAATTGCGCATACAGATGTACTATGAAAGATGCAAGAAAGGTTCAATTTTAATTCTTTGCCTATTCAGTAATTGCGCATACAGATGTACTATGAAAGATGCAAGAAAGGTTCAATTTTAATTCTTTGCCTACTTGGTAATTGCGCATACAGATGTACTATGAAAGATGCAAGAAAGGTTCAATTTTAATTCTTTGCCTACTCAGTAATTGCGCATACAGATGTACTATGAAAGATGCAAGAAAGGTTCAATTTTAATTCTTTGCCTACTCAGTAATTGCGCATACAGATGTACTATGAAAGATGCAAGAAAGGTTCAATTTTAATTCTTTGCCTACTTGGTAATTGCGCATACAGATGTACTATGAAAGATGCAAGAAAGGTTCAATTTTAATTCTCTGCCTTCTTGGTAATTGCGCATACAGATGTACTATAGAAAGGTTCAATTTTAATTCTTTGCCTACTTGGTAATTGCGCATACAGATGTACTATGAAAGATGCAAGAGAGGTTCAATTTTAATTCTTTGCCTACTTGGTAATTGCGCATACAGATGTACTATAGATGAAAGATGCAAGAAAGGTTCAATTTTAATTCTTTGCCTACTGTGTAATTGCGCATACAGATGTACTATGAAAGATGCAAGAAAGGTTCAATTTTAATTCTATGCCTACTGGGCAATTTGGCATACAGATGTACTATGAAAGATGCAAGAAAGGTTCAATTTTAATTCTTTGCCTACTGGGCAATTTGGCATACAGATGTACTATAGATGAAAGATGCAAGAAAGATTCAATTTTAATTCTTTGCCTACTGGGCAATTTGGCATACAGATGTACTATGAAAGATGCAAGAAAGGTTCAATTTTAATTCTTTGCCTACTGGGCAATTTGGCATACAGATGTACTATGAAAGATGCAAGAAAGGTTCAATTTTAGTTCTTTGCCTACTTGGTAATTGTGCATACAGATGTACTATGAAAGATGCAAGAAAGGTTCAATTTTAATTCTTTGCCTACTTGGTAATTGCGCATACAGATGTACTATAGATGAAAGATGCAAGAAAGGTTCAATTTTAATTCTTTGCCTACTTGGTAATTGCGCATACAGATGTACTATAGATGAAAGATGCAAGAAAGATTCAATTTTAATTCTTTGCCTACTGGGCAATTTGGCATACAGATGTACTATGAAAGATGCAAGAAAGTTTCAATTTTAATTCTTTGCCTACTTGGTAATTGTGCATACAGATGTACTATGAAAGATGCAAGAAAGGTTCAATTTTAGTTCTTTGCCTACTTGGTAATTGCGCATACAGATGTACTATGAAAGATGCAAGAAAGGTTCAATTTTAGTTCTTTGCCTACTTGGTAATTGCGCATACAGATGTACTATGAAAGATGCAAGAAAGGTTCAATTTTAGTTCTTTGCCTACTTGGTAATTGCGCATACAGATGTACTATAGATGAAAGATGCAAGAAAGATTCAATTTTAATTCTTTGCCTACTTGGTAATTGTGCATACAGATGTACTATAGATGAAAGATGCAAGAAAGGTTCAATTTTAATTCTTTGCCTACTTGGTAATTGCGCATACAGATGTACTCTAGATAAAAGATGCAAGAAAGGTTTAATTTTAATTCTTTGCCTACTTGGTAATTGCGCATACAGATGTACTATAGATGAAAGATGCAAGAAAGGTTCAATTTTAATTCTTTGCCTACTTGGTAATTGGGCATACAGATGTACTATAGATGAAAGATGCAAGAAAGGTTCAATTTTAATTCTTTGCCTACTTGGTAATTGTGCATACAGATGTACTACAGATGAAAGATGCAAGAAAGGTTCAATTTTAATTCTTTGCCTACTTGGTAATTGTGCATACAGATGTACTATAGATGAAAGATGCAAGAAAGATTCAATTTTAATTCTTTGCCTACTTGGTAATTGTGCATACAGATGTACTCTAGATAAAAGATGCAAGAAAGGTTTAATTTTAATTCTTTGCCTACTTGGTAATTGCGCATACAGATGTACTATAGATGAAAGATGCAAGAAAGATTCAATTTTAATTCTTTGCCTACTTGGTAATTGGGCATACAGATGTACTATAGATGAAAGATGCAAGAAAGGTTCAATTTTAATTCTTTGCCTTCTTGGTAATTGCGCATACAGATGTACTATAGATGAAGATGCAAGAAAGGTTCAATTTTAATTCTTTGCCTACTTGGTAATTGGGCATACAGATGTACTATAGATGAAAGATGCAAGAAAGGTTCAATTTTAATTCTTTGCCTACTTGGTAATTGTGCATACAGATGTACTACAGATGAAAGATGCAAGAAAGGTTCAATTTTAATTCTTTGCCTACTTGGTAATTGTGCATACAGATGTACTATAGATGAAAGATGCAAGAAAGATTCAATTTTAATTCTTTGCCTACTTGGTAATTGTGCATACAGATGTACTCTAGATAAAAGATGCAAGAAAGGTTTAATTTTAATTCTTTGCCTACTTGGTAATTGCGCATACAGATGTACTATAGATGAAAGATGCAAGAAAGATTCAATTTTAATTCTTTGCCTACTTGGTAATTGGGCATACAGATGTACTATAGATGAAAGATGCAAGAAAGGTTCAATTTTAATTCTTTGCCTTCTTGGTAATTGCGCATACAGATGTACTATAGATGAAGATGCAAGAAAGATTCAATTTTAATTCTTTGCCTACTTGGTAATTGCGCATACAGATGTACTATAGATGAAAGATGCAAGAAAGGTTCAATTTTAATTCTTTGCCTACTTGGTTATTGTGCATACAGATGTACTATAGATGAAAGATGCAAGAAAGATTCAATTTTAATTCTTTGCCTACTTGGTAATTGCGCATACAGATGTACTATAGATGAAAGATGCAAGAAAGGTTCAATTTTAGTTCTTTGCCTACTTGGTAATTGCGCATACAGATGTACTACAGATGAAAGATGCAAGAAAGGTTCAATTTTAATTCTTTGCATACTTGGTAATTGCGCATACAGATGTATTATAGATGAAAGATGCAAGAAAGGTTCAATTTTAATTCTTTGCCTACTGGGCAATTTGGCATACAGATGTACTATAGATGAAAGATGCAAGAAAGGTTTAATTTTAATTCTATGCCTACTTGGTAATTGCGCATACAGATGTACTATAGATGAAAGATGCAAGAAAGGTTCAATTTTAATTCTTTGCCTACTGGGCACTTTGGCATACAGATGTATTATAGATGAAAGATGCAAGAAAGGTTCAATTTTAATTCTTTGCCTACTTGGTAATTGCGCATACAGATGTACTATAGATGAAAGATGCAAGAAAGGTTCAATTTTAATTCTTTGCCTACTTGGTAATTGGGCATACAGATGTACTATAGATGAAAGATGCAAGAAAGGTTTAATTTTAATTCTATGCCTACTTGGTAATTGCGCATACAGATGTACTATGAAAGATGCAAGAAAGGTTCAATTTTAATTCTATGCCTACTTGGTAATTGCGCATACAGATGTACTATAGATGAAAGATGCAAGAAAGGTTCAATTTTAATTCTTTGCCTACTTGGTAATTGGGCATACAGATGTACTATAGATGAAAGATGCAAGAAAGGTTCAATTTTAATTCTTTGCCTACTTGGTTATTGTGCATACAGATGTACTATAGATGAAAGATGCAAGAAATGGTTCAATTTTAATTCTTTGCCTACTTGGTAATTGCGCATACAGATGTACTATAGATGAAAGATGCAAGAAAGGTTCAATTTTAATTCTTTGCCTACTTGGTAATTTGGCATACAGATGTACTATAGATGAAAGATGCAAGAAAGGTTTAATTTTAATTCTATGCCTACTTGGTAATTGTGCATACAGATGTACTATAGATGAAAGATGCAAGAAAGGTTCAATTTTAATTCTTTGCCTACTTGGTAATTTGGCATACAGATGTACTATAGATGAAAGATGCAAGAAAGGTTTAATTTTAATTCTATGCCTACTTGGTAATTGTGCATACAGATGTACTATAGATGAAAGATGCAAGAAAGGTTCAATTTTAATTCTTTGCCTACTTGGTAATTTGGCATACAGATGTACTATAGATGAAAGATGCAAGAAAGGTTTAATTTTAATTCTATGCCTACTTGGTAATTGTGCATACAGATGTACTATAGATGAAAGATGCAAGAAAGGTTCAATTTTAATTCTTTGCCTACTGGGTAATTGCGCATACAGATGTACTATGAAAGATGCAAGAAAGGTTCAATTTTAATTCTTTGCCTACTTGGTAATTGCGCATACAGATGTACTATAGATGAAAGATGCAAGAAAGGTTCAATTTTAATTCTTTGCCTACTTGGTAATTGTGCATACAGATGTACTCTAGATAAAAGATGCAAGAAAGGTTTAATTTTAATTCTTTGCCTACTTGGTAATTGCGCATACAGATGTACTATAGATGAAAGATGCAAGAAAGATTCAATTTTAATTCTTTGCCTACTTGGTAATTGGGCATACAGATGTACTATAGATGAAAGATGCAAGAAAGGTTCAATTTTAATTCTTTGCATTCTTGGTAATTGCGCATACAGATGTACTATAGATGAAGATGCAAGAAAGGTTCAATTTTAATTCTTTGCCTACTTGGTAATTGCGCATACAGATGTACTATAGATGAAAGATGCAAGAAAGATTCAATTTTAATTCTTTGCCTACTTGGTAATTGGGCATACAGATGTACTATAGATGAAAGATGCAAGAAAGGTTCAATTTTAATTCTTTGCCTTCTTGGTAATTGCGCATACAGATGTACTATAGATGAAGATGCAAGAAAGATTCAATTTTAATTCTTTGCCTACTTGGTAATTGCGCATACAGATGTACTATAGATGAAAGATGCAAGAAAGGTTCAATTTTAATTCTTTGCCTACTTGGTAATTGTGCATACAGATGTACTACAGATGAAAGATGCAAGAAAGGTTCAATTTTAATTCTTTGCATACTTGGTAATTGCGCATACAGATGTATTATAGATGAAAGGTGCAAGAAAGGTTCAATTTTAATTCTTTGCCTACTGGGCAATTTGGCATACAGATGTACTATAGATGAAAGATGCAAGAAAGGTTCAATTTTAATTCTTTGCCTACTTGGTAATTGTGCATACAGATGTACTATAGATGAAAGATGCAAGAAAGGTTTAATTTTAATTCTTTGCCTACTTGGTAATTGCGCATACAGATGTACAATAGATGAAAGATGCAAGAAAGGTTCAATTTTAATTCTTTGCCTACTTGGTTATTGTGCATACAGATGTACTATAGATGAAAGATGCAAGAAAGGTTCAATTTTAATTCTTTGCCTACTTGGTTATTGTGCATACAGATGTACTATAGATGAAAGATGCAAGAAAGGTTCAATTTTAATTCTTTGCCTACTTGGTAATTGCGCATACAGATGTACTATAGATGAAAGATGCAAGAAAGGTTCAATTTTAATTCTTTGCCTACTTGGTAATTTGGCATACAGATGTACTATAGATGAAAGATGCAAGAAAGGTTCAATTTTAATTCTTTGCCTACTTGGTAATTGCGCATACAGATGTACTATAGATGAAAGATGCAAGAAAGGTTCAATTTTAATTCTTTGCCTACTGGGCAATTTGGCATACAGATGTACTATGAAAGATGCAAGAAAGGTTCAATTTTAATTCTTTGCCTACTTGGTAATTGTGCATACAGATGTACTATGAAAGATGCAAGAAAGGTTCAATTTTAATTCTTTGCCTACTGGGTAATTGCGCATACAGATGTACTATGAAAGATGCAAGAAAGGTTCAATTTTAATTCTTTGCCTACTTGGTAATTGCGCATACAGATGTATTATAGATGAAAGATGCAAGAAAGGTTCAATTTTAATTCTTTGCCTACTTGGTTATTGTGCATACAGATGTACTATAGATGAAAGATGCAAGAAAGGTTCAATTTTAATTCTTTGCCTACTTGGTAATTGTGCATACAGATGTACTATAGATGAAAGATGCAAGAAAGGTTCAATTTTAATTCTTTGCCTACTGTGTAATTGCGCATACAGATGTACTATGAAAGATGCAAGAAAGGTTCAATTTTAATTCTTTGCCTTCTTGGTAATTGCGCATACAGATGTACTATAGAAAGGTTCAATTTTAATTCTTTGCCTACTTGGTAATTGCGCATACAGATGTACTATTGATGAAAGATGCAAGAAAGGTTCAATTTTAATTCTTTGCCTACTTGGTTATTGTGCATACAGATGTACTATAGATGAAAGATGCAAGAAAGGCTCAATTTTAATTCTTTGCCTACTTGGTAATTGCGTATACAGATGTACTATAGATGAAAGATGCAAGAAAGGTTCAATTTTAGTTCTTTGCCTACTTGGTAATTGGGCATACAGATGTACTATAGATGAAAGATGCAAGAAAGGTTCAATTTTAATTCTTTGCCTACTGTGTAATTGCGCATACAGATGTACTATGAAAGATGCAAGAAAGGTTCAATTTTAATTCTTTGCCTTCTTGGTAATTGCGCATACAGATGTACTATAGAAAGGTTCAATTTTAATTCTTTGCCTACTTGGTAATTGCGCATACAGATGTACTATTGATGAAAGATGCAAGAAAGGTTCAATTTTAATTCTTTGCCTACTTGGTTATTGTGCATACAGATGTACTATAGATGAAAGATGCAAGAAAGGCTCAATTTTAATTCTTTGCCTACTTGGTAATTGCGTATACAGATGTACTATAGATGAAAGATGCAAGAAAGGTTCAATTTTAGTTCTTTGCCTACTTGGTAATTGGGCATACAGATGTACTATAGATGAAAGATGCAAGAAAGGTTCAATTTTAGTTCTTTGCCTACTTGGTAATTCGGCATACAGATGTACTATAGATGAAAGATGCAAGAAAGGTTCAATTTTAATTCTTTGCCTACTTGGTAATTGCGCATACAGATGTACTATGAAAGATGCAAGAAAGATTCAATTTTAATTCTTTGCCTACTTGGTAATTGTGCATACAGATGTACTATAGATGAAAGATGCAAGAAAGATTCAATTTTAATTCTTTGCCTACTTGGTAATTGGGCATACAGATGTACTATAGATGAAAGATGCAAGAAAGGTTCAATTTTAATTCTTTGCCTACTTGGTAATTGCGCATACAGATGTACTATGAAAGATGCAAGAAAGATTCAATTTTAATTCTATGCCTACTGGGCAATTTGGCATACAGATGTACTATGAAAGATGCAAGAAAGGTTCAATTTTAATTCTTTGCCTACTGGGCAATTTGGCATACAGATGTACTATGAAAGATGCAAGAAAGATTCAATTTTAATTCTTTGCCTACTTGGTAATTGTGCATACAGATGTACTCTAGATAAAAGATGCAAGAAAGGTTTAATTTTAATTCTTTGCCTACTTGGTAATTGCGCATACAGATGTACTATAGATGAAAGATGCAAGAAAGATTCAATTTTAATTCTTTGCCTACTTGGTAATTGGGCATACAGATGTACTATAGATGAAAGATGCAAGAAAGGTTCAATTTTAATTCTTTGCCTTCTTGGTAATTGCGCATACAGATGTACTATAGATGAAGATGCAAGAAAGGTTCAATTTTAATTCTTTGCCTACTTGGTAATTGCGCATACAGATGTACTATAGATGAAAGATGCAAAAAAGATTCAATTTTAATTCTTTGCCTACTTGGTAATTGGGCATACAGATGTACTATAGATGAAAGATGCAAGAAAGGTTCAATTTTAATTCTTTGCCTTCTTGGTAATTGCGCATACAGATGTACTATAGATGAAGATGCAAGAAAGATTCAATTTTAATTCTTTGCCTACTTGGTAATTGCGCATACAGATGTACTATAGATGAAAGATGCAAGAAAGGTTTAATTTTAATTCTATGCCTACTTGGTAATTGTGCATACAGATGTACTATGAAAGATGCAAGAAAGGTTCAATTTTAATTCTTTGCCTACTGGGTAATTGTGCATACAGATGTACTATAGATGAAAGATGCAAGAAAGGTTCAATTTTAATTCTATGCCTACTTGGTAATTGCGCATACAGATGTACTATAGATGAAAGATGCAAGAAAGATTCAATTTTAATTCTTTGCCTACTTGGTTATTGTGCATACAGATGTACTATAGATGAAAGATGCAAGAAAGGTTCAATTTTAATTCTATGCCTACTTGGTAATTGCGCATACAGATGTACTATAGATGAAAGATGCAAGAAAGATTCAATTTTAATTCTTTGCCTACTTGGTAATTGCGCATACAGATGTATTATAGATGAAAGATGCAAGAAAGGTTCAATTTTAATTCTTTGCCTACTGGGCAATTTGGCATACAGATGTACTATAGATGAAAGATGCAAGAAAGGTTCAATTTTAATTCTTTGCCTACTTGGTAATTGCGCATACAGATGTACTATAGATGAAAGATGCAAGAAAGGTTTAATTTTAATTCTATGCCTACTTGGTAATTGTGCATACAGATGTACTATAGATGAAAGATGCAAGAAAGGTTCAATTTTAATTCTTTGCCTACTTGGTTATTGTGCATACAGATGTACTATAGATGAAAGATGCAAGAAAGGTTCAATTTTAATTCTTTGCCTACTTGGTAATTGGGCATACAGATGTACTATAGATGAAAGATGCAAGAAAGGTTTAATTTTAATTCTATGCCTACTTGGTAATTGTGCATACAGATGTACTATGAAAGATGCAAGAAAGGTTCAATTTTAATTCTTTGCCTACTGGGTAATTGCGCATACAGATGTACTATGAAAGATGCAAGAAAGGTTCAATTTTAATTCTTTGCCTACTTGGTAATTGCGCATACAGATGTACTATAGATGAAAGATGCAAGAAAGGTTCAATTTTAATTCTTTGCCTACTTGGTAATTGTGCATACAGATGTACTATAGATAAAAGATGCAAGAAAGGTTTAATTTTAATTCTTTGCCTACTTGGTAATTGCGCATACAGATGTACTATAGATGAAAGATGCAAGAAAGATTCAATTTTAATTCTTTGCCTACTTGGTAATTGGGCATACAGATGTACTATAGATGAAAGATGCAAGAAAGGTTCAATTTTAATTCTTTGCCTTCTTGGTAATTGCGCATACAGATGTACTATAGATGGAGATGCAAGAAAGGTTCAATTTTAATTCTTTGCCTACTTGGTAATTGCGCATACAGATGTACTATAGATGAAAGATGCAAGAAAGATTCAATTTTAATTCTTTGCCTACTTGGTAATTGGGCATACAGATGTACTATAGATGAAAGATGCAAGAAAGGTTCAATTTTAATTCTTTGCCTTCTTGGTAATTGCGCATACAGATGTACTATAGATGAAGATGCAAGAAAGATTCAATTTTAATTCTTTGCCTACTTGGTAATTGCGCATACAGATGTACTATAGATGAAAGATGCAAGAAAGGTTCAATTTTAATTCTTTGCCTACTTGGTAATTGTGCATACAGATGTACTACAGATGAAAGATGCAAGAAAGGTTCAATTTTAATTCTTTGCCTACTTGGTAATTGCGCATACAGATGTACTATAGATGAAAGATACAAGAAAGGTTCAATTTTAATTCTTTGCCTACTTGGTAATTTGGCATACAGATGTACTATGAAAGATGCAAGAAAGGTTCAATTTTAATTCTTTGCCTACTTGGTAATTGGGCATACAGATGTACTATAGATGAAAGATGCAAGAAAGGTTCAATTTTAATTCTTTGCCTACTTGGTTATTGTGCATACAGATGTACTATAGATGAAAGATGCAAGAAAGGTTCAATTTTAATTCTTTGCCAACTTGGTTATTGCGCATACAGATGTACTATAGATGAAAGATGCAAGAAAGATTCAATTTTAATTCTTTGCCTACTTGGTAATTGCGCATACAGATGTACTATAGATGAAAGATGCAAGAAAGGTTCAATTTTAATTCTTTGCCTACTTGGTTATTGTGCATACAGATGTACTATAGATGAAAGATGCAAGAAAGGTTCAATTTTAATTCTTTGCCTACTTGGTAATTGCGCATACAGATGTACTATAGATGAAAGATGCAAGAAAGGTTCAATTTTAATTCTTTGCCTACTTGGTAATTTGGCATACAGATGTACTATAGATGAAAGATGCAAGAAAGGTTTAATTTTAATTCTATGCCTACTTGGTAATTGTGCATACAGATGTACTATAGATGAAAGATGCAAGAAAGGTTCAATTTTAATTCTTTGCCTACTTGGTAATTTGGCATACAGATGTACTATAGATGAAAGATGCAAGAAAGGTTCAATTTTAATTCTTTGCCTACTTGGTAATTGCGCATACAGATGTACTATAGATGAAAGATGCAAGAAAGGTTTAATTTTAATTCTATGCCTACTTGGTAATTGTGCATACAGATGTACTATAGATGAAAGATGCAAGAAAGGTTCAATTTTAATTCTTTGCCTACTTGGTTATTGTGCATACAGATGTACTATAGATGAAAGATGCAAGAAAGGTTCAATTTTAATTCTTTGCCTACTTGGTAATTGCGCATACAGATGTACTATAGATGAAAGATGCAAGAAAGATTCAATTTTAATTCTTTGCCTACTTGGTAATTGGGCATACAGATGTACTATAGATGAAAGATGCAAGAAAGGTTCAATTTTAATTCTATGCCTACTTGGTAATTGTGCATACAGATGTACTATGAAAGATGCAAGAAAGGTTCAATTTTAATTCTTTGCCTACTGGGTAATTGCGCATACAGATGTACTATGAAAGATGCAAGAAAGGTTCAATTTTAATTCTTTGCCTACTTGGTAATTGCGCATACAGATGTACTATAGATGAAAGATGCAAGAAAGGTTCAATTTTAATTCTTTGCCTACTTGGTAATTGTGCATACAGATGTACTATAGATAAAAGATGCAAGAAAGGTTTAATTTTAATTCTTTGCCTACTTGGTAATTGGGCATACAGATGTACTATAGATGAAAGATGCAAGAAAGGTTCAATTTTAATTCTTTGCCTACTTGGTTATTGTGCATACAGATGTACAATAGATGAAAGATGCAAGAAAGGTTCAATTTTAATTCTTTGCCTACTTGGTAATTGCGCATACAGATGTACTATAGATGAAAGATGCAAGAAAGGTTCAATTTTAATTCTTTGCCTACTTGGTAATTTGGCATACAGATGTACTATAGATGAAAGATGCAAGAAAGGTTTAATTTTAATTCTATGCCTACTTGGTAATTGTGCATACAGATGTACTATAGATGAAAGATGCAAGAAAGGTTCAATTTTAATTCTTTGCCTACTTGGTAATTTGGCATACAGATGTACTATAGATGAAAGATGCAAGAAAGGTTTAATTTTAATTCTATGCCTACTTGGTAATTGTGCATACAGATGTACTATAGATGAAAGATGCAAGAAAGGTTCAATTTTAATTCTTTGCCTACTTGGTAATTTGGCATACAGATGTACTATAGATGAAAGATGCAAGAAAGGTTTAATTTTAATTCTATGCCTACTTGGTAATTGTGCATACAGATGTACTATAGATGAAAGATGCAAGAAAGGTTCAATTTTAATTCTTTGCCTACTGGGTAATTGCGCATACAGATGTACTATGAAAGATGCAAGAAAGGTTCAATTTTAATTCTTTGCCTACTTGGTAATTGCGCATACAGATGTACTATAGATGAAAGATGCAAGAAAGGTTCAATTTTAATTCTTTGCCTACTTGGTAATTGTGCATACAGATGTACTCTAGATAAAAGATGCAAGAAAGGTTTAATTTTAATTCTTTGCCTACTTGGTAATTGCGCATACAGATGTACTATAGATGAAAGATGCAAGAAAGATTCAATTTTAATTCTTTGCCTACTTGGTAATTGGGCATACAGATGTACTATAGATGAAAGATGCAAGAAAGGTTCAATTTTAATTCTTTGCATTCTTGGTAATTGCGCATACAGATGTACTATAGATGAAGATGCAAGAAAGGTTCAATTTTAATTCTTTGCCTACTTGGTAATTGCGCATACAGATGTACTATAGATGAAAGATGCAAGAAAGATTCAATTTTAATTCTTTGCCTACTTGGTAATTGGGCATACAGATGTACTATAGATGAAAGATGCAAGAAAGGTTCAATTTTAATTCTTTGCCTTCTTGGTAATTGCGCATACAGATGTACTATAGATGAAGATGCAAGAAAGATTCAATTTTAATTCTTTGCCTACTTGGTAATTGCGCATACAGATGTACTATAGATGAAAGATGCAAGAAAGGTTCAATTTTAATTCTTTGCCTACTTGGTAATTGTGCATACAGATGTACTACAGATGAAAGATGCAAGAAAGGTTCAATTTTAATTCTTTGCATACTTGGTAATTGCGCATACAGATGTACTATAGATGAAAGATGCAAGAAAGGTTCAATTTTAATTCTTTGCCTACTGGGCAATTTGGCATACAGATGTACTATAGATGAAAGATGCAAGAAAGGTTCAATTTTAATTCTTTGCCTACTTGGTAATTGTGCATACAGATGTACTATAGATGAAAGATGCAAGAAAGGTTTAATTTTAATTCTTTGCCTACTTGGTAATTGCGCATACAGATGTACTATAGATGAAAGATGCAAGAAAGGTTCAATTTTAATTCTTTGCCTACTTGGTTATTGTGCATAAAGATGTACTATAGATGAAAGATGCAAGAAAGGTTCAATTTTAATTCTTTGCCTACTTGGTAATTGTGCATACAGATGTACTATAGATGAAAGATGCAAGAAAGGTTCAATTTTAATTCTTTGCCTACTTGGTAATTGTGCATACAGATGTACTATAGATGAAAGATGCAAGAAAGGTTCAATTTTAATTCTTTGCCTACTTGGTAATTGTGCATACAGATGTACTATAGATGAAAGATGCAAGAAAGGTTTAATTTTAATTCTTTGCCTACTTGGTAATTGCGCATACAGATGTACTATAGATGAAAGATGCAAGAAAGGTTCAATTTTAATTCTTTGCCTACTTGGTTATTGTGCATACAGATGTACTATAGATGAAAGATGCAAGAAAGGTTCAATTTTAATTCTTTGCCTACTTGGTAATTGTGCATACAGATGTACTATAGATGAAAGATGCAAGAAAGGTTCAATTTTAATTCTTTGCCTACTTGGTAATTGTGCATACAGATGTACTATAGATGAAAGATGCAAGAAAGGTTCAATTTTAATTCTTTGCCTACTTGGTAATTGTGCATACAGATGTACTATAGATGAAAGATGCAAGAAAGGTTCAATTTTAATTCTTTGCCTACTTGGTAATTGTGCATACAGATGTACTATAGATGAAAGATGCAAGAAAGGCTCAATTTTAATTCTTTGCCTACTTGGTAATAGCGCATACAGATGTACTATAGATGAAGATGCAAGAAAGGTTTAATTTTAATTCTTTGCCTACTTGGTAATTTGGCATACAGATGTACTATAGATGAAAGATGCAAGAAAGGTTCAATTTTAATTCTTTGCCTACTTGGTAATTGTGCATACAGATGTACTATAGATGAAAGATGCAAGAAAGGTTCAATTTTAATTCTTTGCCTACTTGGTTATTGTGCATACAGATGTACTATAGATGAAAGATGCAAGAAAGGTTCAATTTTAATTCTTTGCCTACTTGGTAATTGCGCATACAGATGTACTATAGATGAAAGATGCAAGAAAGGTTCAATTTTAATTCTTTGCCTACTTGGTAATTTGGCATACAGATGTACTATAGATGAAAGATGCAAGAAAGGTTCAATTTTAATTCTTTGCCTACTTGGTAATTGCGCATACAGATGTACTATAGATGAAAGATGCAAGAAAGGTTCAATTTTAATTCTTTGCCTACTGGGCAATTTGGCATACAGATGTACTATGAAAGATGCAAGAAAGGTTCAATTTTAATTCTTTGCCTACTTGGTAATTGTGCATACAGATGTACTATGAAAGATGCAAGAAAGGTTCAATTTTAATTCTTTGCCTACTGGGTAATTGCGCATACAGATGTACTATGAAAGATGCAAGAAAGGTTCAATTTTAATTCTTTGCCTACTTGGTAATTGCGCATACAGATGTATTATAGATGAAAGATGCAAGAAAGGTTCAATTTTAATTCTTTGCCTACTTGGTTATTGTGCATACAGATGTACTATAGATGACAGATGCAAGAAAGGTTCAATTTTAATTCTTTGCCTACTTGGTAATTGTGCATACAGATGTACTATAGATGAAAGATGCAAGAAAGGTTCAATTTTAATTCTTTGCCTACTGTGTAATTGCGCATACAGATGTACTATGAAAGATGCAAGAAAGGTTCAATTTTAATTCTTTGCCTTCTTGGTAATTGCGCATACAGATGTACTATAGAAAGGTTCAATTTTAATTCTTTGCCTACTTGGTAATTGCGCATACAGATGTACTATAGATGAAAGATGCAAGAAAGGCTCAATTTTAATTCTTTGCCTACTTGGTAATTGCGTATACAGATGTACTATAGATGAAAGATGCAAGAAAGGTTCAATTTTAGTTCTTTGCCTACTTGGTAATTGGGCATACAGATGTACTATAGATGAAAGATGCAAGAAAGGTTCAATTTTAATTCTTTGCCTACTGTGTAATTGCGCATACAGATGTACTATGAAAGATGCAAGAAAGGTTCAATTTTAATTCTTTGCCTTCTTGGTAATTGCGCATACAGATGTACTATAGAAAGGTTCAATTTTAATTCTTTGCCTACTTGGTAATTGCGCATACAGATGTACTATTGATGAAAGATGCAAGAAAGGTTCAATTTTAATTCTTTGCCTACTTGGTTATTGTGCATACAGATGTACTATAGATGAAAGATGCAAGAAAGGCTCAATTTTAATTCTTTGCCTACTTGGTAATTGCGTATACAGATGTACTATAGATGAAAGATGCAAGAAAGGTTCAATTTTAGTTCTTTGCCTACTTGGTAATTGGGCATACAGATGTACTATAGATGAAAGATGCAAGAAAGGTTCAATTTTAGTTCTTTGCCTACTTGGTAATTGGGCATACAGATGTACTATAGATGAAAGATGCAAGAAAGGTTCAATTTTAATTCTTTGCCTACTTGGTAATTGCGCATACAGATGTACTATGAAAGATGCAAGAAAGATTCAATTTTAATTCTTTGCCTACTTGGTAATTGTGCATACAGATGTACTATAGATGAAAGATGCAAGAAAGATTCAATTTTAATTCTTTGCCTACTTGGTAATTGGGCATACAGATGTACTATAGATGAAAGATGCAAGAAAGGTTCAATTTTAATTCTTTGCCTACTTGGTAATTGCGCATACAGATGTACTATGAAAGATGCAAGAAAGATTCAATTTTAATTCTATGCCTACTGGGCAATTTGGCATACAGATGTACTATGAAAGATGCAAGAAAGGTTCAATTTTAATTCTTTGCCTACTGGGCAATTTGGCATACAGATGTACTATGAAAGATGCAAGAAAGATTCAATTTTAATTCTTTGCCTACTTGGTAATTGTGCATACAGATGTACTATAGATGAAAGATGCAAGAAAGGTTCAATTTTAATTCTTTGCCTACTTGGTAATTGTGCATACAGATGTACTATAGATGAAAGATGCAAGAAAGGTTCAATTTTAATTCTTTGCCTACTTGGTAATTGTGCATACAGATGTACTCTAGATAAAAGATGCAAGAAAGGTTTAATTTTAATTCTTTGCCTACTTGGTAATTGCGCATACAGATGTACTATAGATGAAAGATGCAAGAAAGATTCAATTTTAATTCTTTGCCTACTTGGTAATTGGGCATACAGATGTACTATAGATGAAAGATGCAAGAAAGGTTCAATTTTAATTCTTTGCCTTCTTGGTAATTGCGCATACAGATGTACTATAGATGAAGATGCAAGAAAGGTTCAATTTTAATTCTTTGCCTACTTGGTAATTGCGCATACAGATGTACTATAGATGAAAGATGCAAAAAAGATTCAATTTTAATTCTTTGCCTACTTGGTAATTGGGCATACAGATGTACTATAGATGAAAGATGCAAGAAAGGTTCAATTTTAATTCTTTGCCTTCTTGGTAATTGCGCATACAGATGTACTATAGATGAAGATGCAAGAAAGATTCAATTTTAATTCTTTGCCTACTTGGTAATTGCGCATACAGATGTACTATAGATGAAAGATGCAAGAAAGGTTTAATTTTAATTCTATGCCTACTTGGTAATTGTGCATACAGATGTACTATGAAAGATGCAAGAAAGGTTCAATTTTAATTCTTTGCCTACTGGGTAATTGTGCATACAGATGTACTATAGATGAAAGATGCAAGAAAGGTTCAATTTTAATTCTATGCCTACTTGGTAATTGCGCATACAGATGTACTATAGATGAAAGATGCAAGAAAGATTCAATTTTAATTCTTTGCCTACTTGGTTATTGTGCATACAGATGTACTATAGATGAAAGATGCAAGAAAGGTTCAATTTTAATTCTATGCCTACTTGGTAATTGCGCATACAGATGTACTATAGATGAAAGATGCAAGAAAGATTCAATTTTAATTCTTTGCCTACTTGGTAATTGCGCATACAGATGTATTATAGATGAAAGATGCAAGAAAGGTTCAATTTTAATTCTTTGCCTACTGGGCAATTTGGCATACAGATGTACTATAGATGAAAGATGCAAGAAAGGTTCAATTTTAATTCTTTGCCTACTTGGTAATTGCGCATACAGATGTACTATAGATGAAAGATGCAAGAAAGGTTTAATTTTAATTCTATGCCTACTTGGTAATTGTGCATACAGATGTACTATAGATGAAAGATGCAAGAAAGGTTCAATTTTAATTCTTTGCCTACTTGGTTATCGTGCATACAGATGTACTATAGATGAAAGATGCAAGAAAGGTTCAATTTTAATTCTTTGCCTACTTGGTAATTGCGCATACAGATGTACTATAGATGAAAGATGCAAGAAAGATTCAATTTTAATTCTTTGCCTACTTGGTAATTGGGCATACAGATGTACTATAGATGAAAGATGCAAGAAAGGTTTAATTTTAATTCTATGCCTACTTGGTAATTGTGCATACAGATGTACTATGAAAGATGCAAGAAAGGTTCAATTTTAATTCTTTGCCTACTGGGTAATTGCGCATACAGATGTACTATGAAAGATGCAAGAAAGGTTCAATTTTAATTCTTTGCCTACTTGGTAATTGCGCATACAGATGTACTATAGATGAAAGATGCAAGAAAGGTTCAATTTTAATTCTTTGCCTACTTGGTAATTGTGCATACAGATGTACTATAGATAAAAGATGCAAGAAAGGTTTAATTTTAATTCTTTGCCTACTTGGTAATTGCGCATACAGATGTACTATAGATGAAAGATGCAAGAAAGATTCAATTTTAATTCTTTGCCTACTTGGTAATTGGGCATACAGATGTACTATAGATGAAAGATGCAAGAAAGGTTCAATTTTAATTCTTTGCCTTCTTGGTAATTGCGCATACAGATGTACTATAGATGGAGATGCAAGAAAGGTTCAATTTTAATTCTTTGCCTACTTGGTAATTGCGCATACAGATGTACTATAGATGAAAGATGCAAGAAAGATTCAATTTTAATTCTTTGCCTACTTGGTAATTGGGCATACAGAAAGGTACTATAGATGAAAGATGCAAGAAAGGTTCAATTTTAATTCTTTGCCTTCTTGGTAATTGCGCATACAGATGTACTATAGATGAAGATGCAAGAAAGATTCAATTTTAATTCTTTGCCTACTTGGTAATTGCGCATACAGATGTACTATAGATGAAAGATGCAAGAAAGGTTCAATTTTAATTCTTTGCCTACTTGGTAATTGTGCATACAGATGTACTACAGATGAAAGATGCAAGAAAGGTTCAATTTTAATTCTTTGCATACTTGGTAATTGCGCATACAGATGTACTATAGATGAAAGATGCAAGAAAGGTTCAATTTTAATTCTTTGCCTACTGGGCAATTGTGCATACAGATGTACTATAGATGAAAGATGCAAGAAAGGTTCAATTTTAATTCTTTGCCTACTTGGTAATTGCGCATACAGATGTACTATAGATGAAAGATGCAAGAAAGATTCAATTTTAATTCTTTGCCTACTTGGTAATTGCGCATACAGATGTACTATAGATGAAAGATGCAAGAAAGGTTCAATTTTAATTCTTTGCCTACTTGGTTATTGTGCATACAGATGTACTATAGATGAAAGATGCAAGAAAGGTTCAATTTTAATTCTTTGCCTACTTGGTAATTGCGCATACAGATGTACTATAGATGAAAGATGCAAGAAAGGTTCAATTTTAATTCTTTGCCTACTTGGTAATTTGGCATACAGATGTACTATAGATGAAAGATGCAAGAAAGGTTTAATTTTAATTCTATGCCTACTTGGTAATTGTGCATACAGATGTACTATGAAAGATGCAAGAAAGGTTCAATTTTAATTCGTTGCCTATTTGGTAATTGCGCATACAGATGTACTAAGAAAGATGCAAGAAAGGTTCAATTTTAATTCTTTGCCTACTTGGTAATTGTGCATACAGATGTACTATGAACATAGCTCCAGATAAGGCTGCGTATTGTGTATTTACGCAATTTCGTGGACCTGAAAACGCAATTAAATTAATTTCTGTGCGTACAAAAACGCAATACAAATCCTTGATACTCAATTCCGAACTTTTTCATAGCGTATGACGCTATATTGTATTCTGTTTGCGATTGTCGTTTTTTGCATCACAAGCTTTTGTTGGGTACAAATTTAGACACGACGTCGCGCTGAATCTAGTTTATTAAATTGTAAACCAGTCCAGGAACATTCTTATCGCTGTTTCAAGGCCGTCGTCGACGGTCCGGCAGGATGGCGAGCGCCGGACCACTTTTTTGGACGAGTATGTTTTCCCCCTTTTTCTCGTTTTGGCTTTTTTCCTTGCGCTTACCTCTGATTTTGAATTTATTGATGCAATCATCAATAACGCTCATTGCGCGTGTCATCCATAGACCGACCTAGCCAAGGTGTGAAAACATTGAAAAACAATGCACAAACAATGCAATTATTATAATGACAGTTATCATACTTATGGGCCGTGTCGAGAGAAAACCTGACGTAATTGCATTCAAAGATTAAAGGCGCTGACCAGCCTACACATCCGCGCAGTCTGATCAGTGCCTTTGTTGTTCGCCCTCTTGAAAGTGTGATTGATAAACTTGCAACACGCAAAATTTCAGCTTTCTAGCTACATGTACTCTCTGTAACTGAGCAGGTTGGTTTGAGTCTTGCATGGTCGTAAACCCCGAAGACAGGTCTTCTCGCCCAGATTATTTCTATGCTCCAGTTTCATTTCCTTTTTCTTCTATATAACATGTCGAGCGACTATGTATGTTTAAACGTTATGAGCATTGTGGGCATGTGTTGTTACAATTCATTCGGTTACGGATATACAAGTTCTGCCTGTTCCAATTCAGCCCAAGACTTTTCGCTACCAACGTTCATTCGACTTTAAGAAGCATGAACAGAGAAGGGTTTAGCCGTCGTAGTTCGACAGTAGGCCCTGGCTTCATTACGATGTTCAAAGCCAAAGATCTCACGTTATGCCTGTGTGATTTAAATGGTGTTTCGCTGGCGGGCCGATAATGGCCCAACATTGAATGCTGGCTTGGTAGCTTTGTGATTTTTCATTAGATCTGGACCAGTATTGCTTAGAAACCCTAAATTTTTGTGATTTTTCAGGGGGGGGCCCCCCCCTCTGGATCCGCCAATGACATACGAGGATTAGTGCTAAAAGTACTTTGCCAAAACTTGCAGGAACATAGGTGACATAATGTCTAAGATATATGCTGAAGAAAAAAAGTGAAAAATCGTGACTATCTGAAAATTTTTTTGTTTAGCATTAGGTTTTCTCACGCGCCAAGAAATATCTTTTCTAGCAGAAATTGTGACTGAAATTTGGTCCCAAACGCATAAAAACCCATTCAAAACGCACATAGAAGCGCTAAAAATTCAAAATTTTCTGGGGGGGGGGGAGACCCCCTAACCCCCATAACTAGAGGGGGGCTCCCCCTCTCGTGCTCTCCCCCCTCTCGTGCCATCGGCACTCCATGATTTCCTCCGCTGGACCACTTTTAAATACGCGGCGACGGCCCTGTGTTTAGCTATACCAAATATTTACACGATTACGACATTCGTCTTGCTTTACAATAACAATGGCGTAACGTGGGCGAAAAAGCCCCAGAGAAATTGAATGATATCATATTGTAACTAACTCTAATACCGCGTTGATGGTTCGAAGAATCAAAGATGACTTGATAGATTCGTTGGATTTTCGAAGTAAGTTGGAAACAGCGATCTCAGATATACTAATATTGCCAGTGTGCTTTCCCAAAGTGAAACCGAAAGTAAACAAAAAATCAGGAGAAACAAGGTCCGGTTTCATTGCTTATTTGCTTCCAGATGGATACCCAATACAAAAACTTTAAATACCCAACTTAAAATTTGAAAAACCCAATTAAGACAAAAAGAGGTGGGTAAATACCCAATTGCCTCCAATCCTTATCTGGAGCTATGAATGAAAGACGCAAGAAAGGTTCAATTTTAATTCTTTGCCTACTGGGTAATTGCGCATACAGATGTACTATGAAAGATGCAAGAAAGGTTCAATTTTCATTCTTTGCCCACTTGGTAATTGTGCATACAGATGTACTATAGATGAAAGATGCAAGAAAGGTTCAATTTTAATTCTTTGCCTACTGGGTAATTGCGCATACAGATGTACTATGAAAGATGCAAGAAAAGTTCAATTTTAATTCTTTTCCAACTTGATAATTGCGCATACAGATGTACTATAGATGAAAGATGCAAGAAAGATTCAATTTTAATTCTTTGCCTACTTATTAATTGCCCATACAGATGTACTATAGATGAAAGATGCAAGAAAAGTTCAATTTTAATTCTTTGCCTACTTGGTAATTGCGCATACAGATGTACTATAGATGAAAGATGCAAGAAAGGTTCAATTTTAATTCTTTGCATACTTGGTAATTGTGCATACAGATGTACTATAGATGAAAGATGCAAGAAAAATTCAATTTTAATTCTTTGCCTACTTGGTAATTGCGCATACAGATGTACTATAGATGAAAGCTGCAAGAAAGGTTCAATATTAATTCTTTGCCTACTTGGTAATTTGGCATACAGATGTACTATGAAAGATGCAAGAAAGGTTCAATTTTAATTCTTTACCTACTTGGTAATTGCGCATACAGATGTACTATAGATGAAAGATGCAAGAAAGGTTCAATTTTAATTCTTTGCCTACTTGGTAATTGTGCATACAGATGTACTATAGATGAAAGATGCAAGAAAGGTTCAATTTTAATTCTTTGCCTACTTGGTAATTGCGCATACAGATGTACTATAGATGAAAGATGCAAGAAAAATTCAATTTTAATTCTTTGCCTACTTGGTAATTGCGCATACAGATGTACTATAGATGAAAGCTGCAAGAAAGGTTCAATTTTAATTCTTTGCCTACTTGGTAATTTGGCATACAGATGTACTATGAAAGATGCAAGAAAGGTTCAATTTTAATTCTTTGCCTACTTGGTAATTGCGCATACAGATGTACTTAAGATGAAAGATGCAAGAAAGGTTCAATTTTAATTCTTTGCCTACTTGGTTATTGTGCATACAGATGTACTATAGATGAAAGATGCAAGAAAAGTTCAATTTTAATTCTTTGCCTACTTGGTAATTGCCCATACAGATGTACTATAGATGAAAGATGCAAGAAAAGTTCAATTTTAATTCTTTGCCTACTGGGTAATTTGGCATACAGATGTACTATGAAAGATGCAAGAAAAGTTCAATTTTAATTCTTTGCCTACTGGGCAATTGTGCATACAGATGTACTATAGATAAAAGATGCAAAAAAGGTTCAATTTTAATTCTTTGCCTACTTGGTAATTGTGCATACAGATGTACTATAGATGAAAGATGCAAGAAAGGTTCAATTTTAGTTCTTTGCCTACTTGGTAATTGGGCATACAGATGTACTATGAAAGATGCAAGAAAAGTTCAATTTTAATTCTTTGCCTACTTGGTAATTGTGCATACAGATGTACTATAGATGAAAGATGCAAGAAAGGTTCAATTTTAATTCTTTGCCTACTTGGTAATTGCGCATACAGATGTACTATAGATGAAAGATGCAAGAAAGGTTCAATTTTAATTCTTTGCCTACTTGGTAATTGTGCATACAGATGTACTATAGATGAAAGATGCAAGAAAGGTTCAATTTTAATTCTTTGTCTACTTGGTAATTGTGCATACAGATGTACTATGAAAGATGCAAGAAAAGTTCAATTTTAATTCTTTGCCTACTTGGTAATTGTGCATACAGATGTACTATGAAAGATGCAAGAAAGGTTCAATTTTAATTCTTTGCCTACTTGGTAATTGCGCATACAGATGTACTATAGATGAAAGATGCAAGAAAGGTTTAATTTTAATTCTTTGCCTACTTGGTAATTGCGCATACAGATGTACTATAGATGAAAGATGCAAGAAAGGTTCAATTTTAATTCTTTGCCTACTTGGTAATTTGGCATATAGATGTACTATGAAAGTTGCAAGTAAGGTTCAATTTTAATTCTTTGCCTTCTTGGTAATTGTGCATACAGATGTACTATAGATGAAAGATGCAAGAAAGGTTTAATTTTAATTCTTTGCCTACTTGGTAATTGGGCATACAGATGTACTATAGATGAAAGATGCAAGAAAGGTTCAATTTTAATTCTTTGCCTACTTGGTAATTGGGCATACAGATGTACTATAGATGAAAGATGCAAGAAAGGTTCAATTTTAATTCTTTGCCTACTTGGTAATTGTGCATACAGATGTACTATGAAAGATGCAAGAAAGGTTCAATTTTAATTCTTTGTCTACTTGGTAATTGTGCATACAGATGTACTATAGATGAAAGATGCAAGAAAGGTTCAATTTTAATTCTTTGCCTACTTGGTAATTGCGCATACAGATGTACTATAGATGAAAGATGCAAGAAAGGTTTAATTTTAATTCTTTGCCTACTTGGTAATTGGGCATACAGATGTACTATAGATGAAAGATGCAAGAAAGGTTCAATTTTAATTCTTTGCCTACTTGGTAATTGTGCATACAGATGTACTATAGATGAAAGATGCAAGAAAGGTTCAATTTTAATTCTTTGCCTACTTGGTAATTGTGCATACAGATGTACTATAGATGAAAGATGCAAGAAAGGTTCAATTTTAATTCTTTGCCTACTTGGTAATTGCGCATACAGATGTACTATGAGCAACAAACTATACAGCAAGAAACTTCTTTATTTGTCAGTATTTAAGTTTTTATGAGCAGTTGAAATTTCGTGCTCTGTTGAGTTGAGCACAAAAAAAGTTCTATAACCTAGCGACCAGGTTCAACCCAGGAAGACAGGAAATTGTCCTAACATGACTGAAAAATTGATGACTGGGACAAAAAGCATCAAGACAAAGGAACAAAGCCATCTACCAAAATTGCATAAACTTTTCCACTTGACTGAATAAAATGGCCACCAGAGCTATAAATAGAAAAAAATCATGGCATTATTTTCACAGTCACAGCATAGGGCCAGTAAAGGAAAAAAATTGCTTAAAATTGTGATTATTTTCTTATCCATCAGTTTAAACATGTGTTTTGGGTGCTCAAAAGAACCGTCTTATTGAAACCGTTCTTTTGAGTTCCCACAACATATGTTTTGGTTGAGAAATAAGAAAAATAATTTTCAGTTACGCATTCTTATCTGGGAACATGTAACAGTGGAGCAAAGTAGGTCAAATTTGAGTGTTTGTGGTATGGGGACATCTGGTTTCTCTGAAACAAGTTATTTTTTAGCTCACCAGAGCTGAAGGCTCAAGGCAAGCTATTGTCATTAGTCTTTTTTTCCACAGTGCCTACATCCGTTCATTTCCTTTTAATATTAAAAGAAAACCAATCTGTTGTTAAATTACAAATGATGAAATAGGTCACCTAAATGAGGTATAAAATGAATTTAAATGGCAGCCGTCCCCAACTTTAGAAAGTTGGTCATGTTCAACTAATCATTACGAACATAAAATCGATAATATGAAATTATCTGCATAGCTAAACTGTAAGTTTAAACATTTTTCTTTAATTTGGTGTCAGTAGATTTTTTATTTTATTGACATTTTAATAAAAAATTATTGGATTGAAAATAGATCATTTTACATTATGCCAGAAGGCATTATCAGAAAATGTCAAATCTCTGACGTCCCTAATATTGAACTAGCAGTTCTGTTTATGAGTTCCTTACCTGCATTGGTGATTCTTCAGTTTCAAGGTAATATTCTAGTGAGAGTTATTGGCCTTGATGACTATGGCTACCTACTGGTGGAGAGAAAATCAGTTTACAGCTAGATGGCAACAGCTTTGATATGATGGCATTATTTCTGTACTTTCAGTGACAGCATAGTGACTCTTCAGTCTGAAGGTAATATTCTAGTGAGAGTTACTGGCCTTGATGACTATGGCTACCTACTGGTAGAGACCCCTGGAGGAGAGAAAATCAGTGTACAGCCAGATGGCAACAGCTTTGATATGATGCAGAATCTCATCGCCTTCAAAACAAGATAAACAACAGAAAAATATGTCAAAAGAAAAGTGTAAAACTAAGGCTCTGTCAGGTGGATGATGTTTTTATACTTATTACTTAGACAATGAGTGAATGCTGCAGATGAGCCAACACAGTCTGGCCTGGCTCCGAGGTTATAAAACTTTTTCCATGCTCAACTCAGCTGAGCACCAAATTTATCCTGCTCATAAATGTTAAAAAGCCAACAATTGTTGGCATTTTTACATTTATTAGCATGATAAATACAACATCTGAGAGACTTAAAGCAATAAACTTCTTCATTTGTCTGTATTTTAGTTTTTATGAGCAGTTGAAATTTCGTGCTCAGTTGAGTTGAGCATGAAAAGGTTTTATAATCTCAGGCCCCTAAACAACTGGCATAGGTCCAGTTAAGCAAAATTTTGAGTGTTAAATTGTTAATATTTTCTTACCCATCATTTTTAACATATTTTTGGATGCTCAAAAGAACCGTTTCGTTGAGACGGTTCTTTTGAGTACCCACAACATATGTTTTGGTTGAAAAATAAGAAAATTAATTTTCAATTACACAATCTTATCTGAAGGCCTGTACTGGCATACACAAAGTAAAGAATTAGATGATGGCTGAGGGCTCAAACCCAAAATTAGCTCTTTCTAACTGGATAACGGCGGGAGGGCAGTGGTTCAGTGGTAGAGTGTTTGACTTGAGACAGAGGGGCCGCGGGTTTGAGCCTCATCGGCATCACTGTATTGTGTCCTTGAGCAAGAAACATTTATCCTTGCTTAGTACTGGTTCAACCAAGGAAGACCTGTCCTGACATAACTGAAAAATTATTGACTGGGATGTAATGAATCAAATTAAACAAACATCATTCACCTTGTACCCTAGGGTCCTGAGTTTGATCCCCGGCTCCTCCAGACATCATATGGAGACTGAGCCTCAGTTTAGAGGTTGATCTGATTGACTGGTCTAGTCTGTAAGCTGTGTTCCAGTCTCCATATGACCTTAGGTATTGGTGGGACGTTAAACACAAACTGTCTCCCTCACTCACTCACTCACGCACTCACTCACTCTCTCACTCACTCACTCACTCACTCACTCGCTCACTCACAAACACTTGCTTTGAAAGTCATCCCAACACTAAGCAGCTTAGTTCTTTACACACTAGTGGTAACGTTTTGTCTTCTACTGATAACTTTTGTAAGCCCAACAATTGCACTACTGAATAATGAAATTGCACAACTGAACAATGAAATTGCATAACTGAATAATGAAATTGCACAACTGAATAATGAAATTGCACAACTGAATAATGAAATTGCACAACTGAGTTGACTGAAAATGACAAGTTTATCCATAATGTACTTACGTATGCATGGGAGAAAGTTTTCAGGACTATTCCTGAATTCAGGATTTTGAGGCTGACTTTCTGTGGAAAGACAGCCTCAGAATGCTGAATTAGGAAGATTCGTATAGCTTCTCTGATTCTTTTTCAGTTTGTTTAAATACAATTTACCATTTAACTTGTAATTGTGAATATCAAGTAGGCATACTGCAGGTTTTAAGATTGGAGTTTCGAAAGTTCGGGATTTCAGATATTTTGAACTTTCACCCATATATATGACTATGTGCACTCACAGTGTCAGTTACAGTAAAACCTGTGGAAAACGGCCTCTCAAAAATAGACAAAACAAAGATCTTAATGACAAATGGTAGCTTAATGAAGGTCCAAAGTATTGCAGAATGCTCCCCTTGGAGTGTTCTGCAATACTTTGGACCTGCATTAAGCAATGATTGGTCTTGAAAACCAATTTTCGGTCTTTTTGAGAGTGGCCGCTTTACACAGGTTTTACTGTACAGTAATTGGCTTAGTTTCCTTTATATATAGAGGATCTTACATGAGTGTGGATGTTTTATTGAATTTATTAGAAGAGTTCGGGAAAAGAGAGGCTTGCCGAGCAGTTTATCTCTTTTTAGCAACAAAATTAATAAATTCAATAATAAGGAGCATGAATGTAAGATTCTATTTATCTTGTGAGATTAAAATTACTTAAAAAATTGCATTTTTGGCGTGAAAACATCAAGATTTTGCCACTTTTACGCAACTCTAAAATGGACGTAATTACCCAGCGTTACTAAATCTAAAAACCACTAGTGGTTTATTGATTTTATTGCATGGCGTTATGTCACTCCCGTCATGTGACTGGGGTCCGTAAAGAAATGGGTATAATGCATTCAGATGTGATGGATACCGTTTTCCATAGTGGTGATGAATGGGACTCTATGTCATAAAATTGAGTGTTGGAGTATTCACAGTTCTTCGTTCAGAATTAACTAAATATTGTCCAATGTGGGATTTACTAGTAAGTTTTCCTTGACGCTGAGTATATATTGTTTTGGAAACAGTGCAGATTTAGATCAGCTGGCTATTCAGAATTGATTTTAATTCACTATGTTTTCCATTCTTCTTGTTGGTGCATATTAATTAGGCCAAATAAAAAAAAATAAGTGTGTTTCGGTTAATGGGTCTGAAAAGGCACTCATATTTTTTTTCTTGAAAAATAAAATAAAATAGTTTTATGCATTTTGAAAGGCATTTCACCTTTCAAAATGCATAGAATTATTTTTTTTTCAGAAAACCTGAAAAAAATTCTAGGTTTCACCAGTAAATTTATGTAGGGTCGGTTTATTACCCTAAACGCAGGTATTTTTTCGGTCCGTGTATTCACCGAATCGGACCTAATCACCGGATCGGACCAGATCGGGCCCAAAATTGGCTATTTAGCTAATTTTTAAAACATTTTTTTTATTATTATTATTATGTTTGTAAAGTATGTATATGATCATAATAATGATGTCTGGATCATCAAGGTCGGAGACAATAGCTACTATCTGACCGGATCGGGCCCAAAAATGGTCAAATCTTATGTTTGTAAACTATTTATAGGATCAGATTAATAACGTCTGTACCAAAAATGGCATGTTTTAATTTGAGGAAAATTGGTTTCTTTATACTGAACAAAGGATAGACCTGCGCATGTCATTTTATGTAAAACACAACAGGTGTGAATTGATAGCTGACCATTGCAAAAAGGGTCCGTTGAGTATGTTTTTTTTGCAGTTTATATCAATATTAATATATTCAAGTGCATACAAATTGCACTAAATACATAATCTTTTATGCACATCATTCTTGTAAAGAAAAAACAATCAGTTAAGCAAAGGGATAGGCCAATTTCGGGCCCGATCCTGTCCGATCCGGTGATTAGGCCCTATCCGGTGAATACACGGTCCCGTATTTTTTTATTTAGCCTTAATGAAATTCTGCAAGTTAAAAAGAGAATACTAGGTGAGTGTCTTTTGATATCAAGTTTACCAGGCACGGCTTTGAGAATGCTTGTTGACATCGCGAGGCTTGCTGAGCGATTCAACATGCATTCTCAAAGCTGAGCCTGGTAAAGTTGATATCAAAAGACGTGAATCTGGTATTCTTTTTATCAGTTTATCCATTGTTTCACTTCACACTAGTAATTGTGACATAAGTTTTGATTTTTGTGTTGATTCAGCAACATTATTCAAAAAATGCAATGTCATAATGACCTGATAAAGTGACATGCCGTGAGATAGACAACCTTTATCAGGCAACGTGCAACAATGCAATTAATATGAGAGGTACTTGATAGCTACTAATACATGAGTGTGGCATATGGAAATATTCAGCATGATATAGGAAAAATGGTGTGATTTTATATATACCAAACTAACCTTATAGAAACTGTGTTGTGAATTTGCTTTGATGTTGATGTTTATTTATATTTCTTTGTTGAAAATAAATGCAATAAATGTATAAAATTGTATGTTGATTATTTACTAACCAAACACTACTGCATGCACATACCATTTGAGCCATGGCATGAGATTTCCAACAATTTGACATTTTGACAAGTGTAGACTCGGACGAGCCTCTGCAGCCTCATTTTAAGCTTAGAAACTCCAAATGATGTTTGGTCAGTAGCTTAACATTCATAGAATATTCAAGCGATGAGCAAAGGCTCTGATCAGACTGCGCGTATGCTGATAGCATCACATTGTGGGAAATCTCATGCACTGGCTTGTTTAATAATGCATTAATTTGTCGTTAAAATACCATTAAAGTGAATAAACCCATTAGTTATTGCCATTATTTGTTTTTGGAGTGCTGTTTATGGGATTATGCTATACAATGACTATAGCATGCCATTAAATAACTTAAGTCTTTTACAAGTGATTTCCAAACTTTAAAGGCCATTAAAAGTAAGTAAGGGTGCAAAGATCAGGAATCAATACAATCAAGTACCACACCTGACCCAGGATACCAATAGGAAAGTGACAAACTCACAGTAGACACCACAAACGAGAGCCAAGAGGTCAGCCCTATCCCAGCAGGTGACCAGAAAGCACATATAAACAGACGCAAACAAAGACATAGCAAGCACAAGACAGAACAAAAACATAAAAGATCCACAAAAGAAGTACCGCCTTGGAATTGTCAGTAAAACATTTTACTGGAAGGCTTAAATCGGTTTAACGGCGCCAACCTCACCCTTAATTCAGATGTGGATCAAGACACATAGATATTTGGTTTGCATGAAAGACCCCTAACTTATCAATGCATCATCTTCTAAAACGTATAAATCAAGATATAACAAGGAGATAAAGCAAAGATAAGGACTCAACAGTAAATAAAACTGAATACCGGAGCAAAAGAAATCCAACAGGTAAACCTGTCAATTCTCGTGAAGAGCTTTTCTGATGCCCTTTTAATGAGAATTAGATTAATGGTTAACTTATAAATGACATTTAAAGTAAAGATCTTAAAGAATTTCTAGCGATAAGGCGAGCAATCTCCCTAAACGAGACGTTCGTTTTATTTTGTTGAAATAACGACTGGAGAAACTAGGCACATTCAACAAATATATACTTAAACGCAAAAGAAACACAACCGTTTTCAATCCACTTTTTCATCCACATGGATCACATTAGGCTAATTTCTTAATTATATCCTGTGTTCCAGCGCATTGAGTAATGATTAGCCGTAAAATGGTTTTGATCACGATTTCCGTTCTGACGTTTTAAGGACGTCATTAAATTTCAACAAATGGACTCTAAAAAGGTGACGTCTCATTCGATTTGAAAACAAACAGATTGATCTGATAGCCAGATGTCTGAACTAAAGGAAAACACAAAAAACGATTTGCACGTTATTGATTATCAACGCTACCAGTCGCTGCGTTGCTGTATTTCTTTATTGACGTCAACCTACTTTTTCTAAAACAATCATTACAGATGCATTTCGTTCGATCATGTCGTGATACTTATGTCTTCTTTGCAATGTATTGCTGGCTATACGGTGACATTATTTTTTTTTTATTTTTACTATTTGTTTGGCTAAAAATGGCCAATTACGCAAAAAAGTTAAAGACGTCATTTTGACAAAATGAACGCTGACAGAAACATAAAAGTCGAGATTTGATTTTGTCTACCCTTTTGCTTTCAAAAACCAATATTGGTTTAGAACGTTTTTTCGCAAAATAGGCACAATTTTTGAACTTTGTGACATTTAAAATGGGGGTTGCCTTACATTTATCATTGCAGCTCGCCAACCATAAGTCACAGCGGTCTGATTTTGGTGTTGTATGCAAAACAAATAATGGTACTTAGAGATTTCATTATCGCTGGCTGAATTTTTTGATGAAAAAGACAGAACTACCATTTTAGAAAGAGTTGCGTGTCTTTTGCGTTTAAGTATATATAGACGAGCTGTCGATGCACCATTGCCCCCAATTTGTATATTTAAAACGGGGTTTCCTTAATGCATGTAATAACTCTACTTCTTATTGAATGAGAATTTATTTCGATCATCAACTGTGCTTGTTATTCAGTAACATACATAGGAACTAGACCGTTAAACAGGGAACCACGCTATGTACAGTAAAACTATATATACAGTTGATGTACAATAAAAACGACCATCTTGCAAAGCGGTCTATTTTTGTCAGATATTTAATGTCTTCTTTCGCTTATACAACCCCTTTCCCCCCTAGACCCAAGACGCCATTTACATATGTTATATATTTGTATAGCGACATTCAATTGTCCAAAGGGCATCTTGGGTCTAGGGGGGAGGGGAAGCATCTAAAAACAAACTGAAAGACCAGTCTTACAAACAAACCCACATTTTCCTTGAGACCCCAAAACCATACAGTTCATGAAGGATAATTAAGTGGCTATAAACGCACAGCATGTATTTCCTCTGTGGCAGTATATGCTAATTAAAAGATACATGCTTAGAGCAGCATGTGGCACCACCATACTGTTGTTCTTATCTGTTTTATGCATATAACTAGTGTTATCTGTCTAATTTCAAACATGTAAAATATACTTAATAAGCATTGAACACAAATGTCCTGTTATTAGTGTTTTTGAATATTTTTTGTGTTTTTTTGTTTTGTTGGTTTACGTTACAGTCAACAGCGTTGGTCATGAGGGATGGTCAGTTCTGAACTTCACCTAACCACACTTTTTTCCTGGGCAAGCTACCAGTAACTCGAGCACATACTTTGGCTTGTAACTGACAACAACCCTTCTTTAATAAATCAGCGGAAGGGAGGAGAAGGACCTTAGAAATAAATTCATGATCAATTTTACAACAGTATGGGACCGGGCCGGGATCAAACATGTGACCCCTGGATCTGCAGTCAGACGCGAATCTGTATTCAAAAACGTTACTGACTGCGCTTTTTTGTGACATGATGATGGAAAAATGGAATTTAATACAACTAATTTTTATTTTATTTATTGATTAATTTTCTTGACATTAATTGAGCTGCTTCATGAAACCCCTGTATTTCATGCATTAATCATAAACAAATAACGTTGTTGCAAAAATGTATTAATCATTATCATCAATGCAAAAAATGCCCTATAAAAGTTTAGTCGCGCCCAATCCAAACATTGTTGTGGGTACTTGAAGGAACGGTCTCAATGAGACGGTTCTTTTGAGCACTCAAAACAAATATTAAAATTGATGGGCATGAGTATCATTACAGTTTTATTATCCTAAAGTTTCCATCTCTGGTCCTTAAGCGTTCTTTAATTTATATTCAATAATACCGCAAACACTAAGATCTGGGTAGCATGTTAAAATATGAGCCCACATGCTAGAAAACACGATGGTGTTGGACGCGAAAAACAAATGAGCAAAAGTTATCCTAGCTTAGTACTGGTTCAACCCAGGAAGAACCGTCCTTATATAACTGAAAGATTGTTGATGGGACGTAAAGAATCAAATCAAACAAACAAACAAACAAACGAGCAAAACAGCCTCGCAAAAAGTAGATTTTCTCATGACATGGGTATATGTTGTATTTCCATTTTTTGGCAAAACAAATATATTTACTCGCAAAGCGCAAAAAAAACCCAACTGGCCCAGATAAATCTGTAAATTTTAAAAAAAGCTATAAATTGCATTTTGATGAAAAATCAAAGATTTGAAGGCAAACTCTCTAGATCCAGATGAAAACTCATTGTCAGCTGACTCATCTGCATCTACATTGTTTGCAAACTCAGCTTTTTTGTGTTTGGCGCTTTACAGGTTCAATCTTTCAATTTATAATTTATTTGCTCTTCTTCAAATTTTGAGTTTGAATATCATGAGGAATGCCCATGCGAACATGAAAGACGCAAAACAGCCTGCGTATTATTGGCCTGTTTTATCATTGTGGCTATCTTGTTATTGAAAGGCTGTCAAGTGTCAACAGAGCCCATTCGGCTTTTGGTTCGGAAAGTCGACCGCCGCATTTCTTTTTCATGAATGCATGATTATTGCTATTGTAATTCAACAGTACATGTATTAATCCACAAAAAGTTAAGGTAAGCTAAATCCCAAACCGTTAAATCTTTCAATAACTGACTAAAACATATAATACGATCTCACTGTCTAACTATAGTATGTGTTATGCGAAATGTTATTACTAGTCTTGACAGAGCAACAGTAATAGATGTAATGTAAATGTGACCGAGTCACTCAATCATAAAAGCAATACCAATTATATGATGTTGATCAGACTGCTCATTTATTTTACAGATTTATAGTTGTTGTTTGCGTAGCTATTAAATCATTTTTGTATTTTAAATCATTTCTAAGAACACATGATAAAACATGTAAATTAAGATGTTTTTCAATTCCATTTTAAATGCCAATGAGCATGCAAGTCCATTTTGCTTTTCCTATGCTGTTGCTACAACGTATATATAAAAGCAAATAATAACTGATAATAATAAATGTTAATTGAACACATTGTATACATTGTCTCAACTTCTTAGCTTAAGTCCAGGCCAAGTGCTCTTAATTAGTGACCACATTGGAAGGCGAATATCTGCCCTACCCTGCTGTTATCATTAACTGCCACCAATTACCTCAGCAGCCTCAATATGAGGCTGGTCAGTGGGATTGTTTGTAAGACTGAGACGCCAGTTTCATCTTTTCAATGACAAACATAACAATTTTAAGTATATTTCGTACGCATGCGCAGAAGGAATACCGTAAAGTTTTGGAAATGAAGGGCATTTATATCCTTAATATTTTGGCACTTTTACTTTTTGAAAACCTGCAAAGGATTTACTAAAACTATCGTATAAACGGCACCCAGTCTAAAGACGTAAAATGAGGGGTGGGAGTAGAAGGCGCAAGTTTTCACGGCTTTGTAAATGATGGATCACTTTGAAACCTATTTTGATGCTTTCTATGCATATTTTACTACCGAAACAGTCCAATTTTGAAAATATTAGGGCAATTTGAAAATTTAGGTTTTGTATTCATGTCAACTAGGGAAAATATACGCCTTATCGCTAGAGCTCCTTTTAAGCCCCATTAATGAACAAAAAAACTATTTGAATGACCATGAATGTCATGATGCAGTAAATTTAATGATGAGTCATTAGTTTTTGATCAATCTAATGGTGAAACTAGTTAAATGGCAGTTAATTAAGCAGAGTTTTTTTTAATGGTCACAATTTTAATTGTTCAGATAGTTTAATGGTAATTAGCTCAACAAGTAATTGGACAGTTAGTTTAAAAAAAGTTAATTCAACAATCTTTCAATGGCAATGAACTGAATACAGTGGGGCCATTAAGATTAGTTCACAGAAAGAATTTAGAAAAAAGAAACAGTTTACATTAAATTAGTCATGAAATAGTTTGTTTCCTATATTTATGTCAAATTATTAACCTAAATATATAAACTATGCAAAATAAATTTAGCAATTGTTTTGTATGATTGAGCCCATCCACATCAGATATCGAGTTTCATATTATGTCATGAAGATACAAGCACCGATCATCTGACAAGAATTTCCATTAAAAAGATTACAGAATTACCAAACACAGCGGTCGTGCTAAAGTGACGTTAGCTTTTAAGACCAGTGGGTAACCTGGGTATTTCTGATAATTGGGAGAAGCCAAAACCATTTTCAAGGGATTATTTGGTCGCTGACAACCAAAACAAACACAGCAAATGCTGCAATTTGCTGGACTTTCTTCAAGAAATAAAGGACCATGTTTTCACAAGTTTTTATTATTGCTTTTACGTTATCGCCTTTAAACGGGTATTTCTAGTTGTTTTTTCTTTAACAACATTACAAGTATAACTGTTTGATGTCTTCCAACATATTCAGACAAATAATGATGAATGAAAAATCTTCATGGCTACAGAGCACAAGCCAAAAGATCAAATCTAACGTCACCGTTATCGAACAAACGTGTCACACCATTTTACTGTAACTTAAGGTTTTAATCAACCATAAGATGAGTTACATTGTAAGCCTATGGTATCTTTGTAAACTGATTCTCTGTTGAATTGAAATTACCATTACAAGTTTAATCAAATGATGACTACGTTTTGACGTCATTGACGGCAGCTGATGTTTTCAGCATATTTTTTTTATCACATCTGTCACATGACCAATAGCTTCTATAGGCGTATGGTGCATGAGTTAGATGAAAGACCACCAAAGGAAAATCCACATGCTTATCATTTTAGCATTACTTACAACGGGTTTGAGTTTTGCTTACTGACCCCCTTTGCAATAGTTGCTCTCCCCAAATGCTAATTGAAAGGATGGCGTCTCTTTACTCCTGATTTCATTTGCCTAAAATCCTGTTCTGACCATTTTCATTGAAATTATTCGATATTGCACCAAGATGAGCAAAATAAGATATAAAACAAAAGAAAGAGCTAAATATATTGTGCATAGTATATTTTGGCGCATGTGCATAATTATGCTATCTTGGGAAACAAAGTATTCATGCACAAGGTTTCAAAATGAAAACATTGGTCAACATATCATCATGACTATCAGTTTACGTTTAATTCCAGGATTATGATATTTACATTTATGAAAAGATAATTTGCAGAGTAAGTGAAGTATTTTTCTACAGTTTACAGCCCGATATATCCAAATCCATGCACCATGCCTTAATTGATAACTTCAAGACATTATATTGAAGACAAGTTTCCAAACAGAACTAATATTCAAAGTCAAAATGTACCATGTTTAAACAGCCATATGCACTATAACATAAGAGCCCTTCTATAATTTTGGAGTACAAGCAGGCACTGCAATTAAATTTATGGATCACGGGGGCATACAAATGGTATAGGGAAATGTTACCAGGGGCTGTTTATTGAAATTTGCATGGTCAGTTCCCTATAAAATTAATGGCAGCTTTAATACAACCATGAAATGTTCCCATTAAGTCAGTTCAAATTAAGTTAATGGCAATTATTTTCTGTCAAATTCATGGCATACCAAAAACACTGAGCATTAAATTAAGGATTCCATTATTTTTTTTAATGTCAACTGATGGCAACAGTTCCTTCGAATGTTTTTAATGTATAGCATGATGTTGATGATCCCCATTTAAACTTTAATGTGATTTAAAATGGATTTTGTCATTAACTCCTCATAAATCTGCATTTTAACAAGAACTTACTGGTAATGAAAATTTCGTTACAATGTACCCCATAAAAGTAACAGTATTTTAATGAGTCCTGTTTTAATGATGTTCCTAATTTAAAGGCACTGTTAATATGAGGATATTTTAATGAAAATACCCATTTAATGAGGATTTCATGGCAAAAATCTTTGAAAATGCTGTAACCATTTAATGGATTTTATTTAATGCTTTTTGATTGATCTTTAATGTATGGAGGAGTGAAAGTTTACACCCACAGTCCAGTCAAGGACGAGGAGTGCAGTGGCCTGGTTGTATAGTGTTTGGTGTGTCTTTGAGCAAGACACATTTTATCGTCTGTTTAGTATTGGTTCAATCCAGGAAAAAAGGAAAATATCCTGCCATGACTGCTTAACGCAAACAACCAATCAAGCATCTTCAGTCTCAGGGTAGGGGATCATATGGCTTTATTCGTCACAAAAATTGCGGCTTTATGCTAAAACGTCTCCAGTTAAGGTAATGTTTTGTCTTGTTTAAGTACCGCATGTATTCACGTATTCTATATTTCAAAGAATGGCTAGTATGATCTTTACTGTTACAGAAAACCTTTTCGTTTTACAACAGAAATGCATTGAAGTGAGAAGAATTGCCATTTAATGGGATCCATTGCACTGTTTTATGACTGTTCAAAAAATCGGAGGAGATAGTAACCATATATAAAAGACATGGATTATATTATGTCTATAAACAGCAACTATACTCCTCAAAATAGTTTTTAAGGACCAAGATTTTCGAACGCGAGTATGATAAGCACAAAAATTTAAATTATGTAAAACTTGGCCTAAATCTGTCTACTGTTAATGCCTATCTAAAAGCATTATGCACTCATTTCATGCAGTTCTGTGGTCCATGGATCACAGATAAAAAATGACATTCCAATACATTTAGGTCAAGTTTTAAAATGACGCAAAATTAATGTTTGAAACATTTTCTACCTTTTTCTTTTTGCTATTTAACTTGGCAATAGGGCATCAAAGATGTCGGAAAAATTTAGACTTGATTGTAAAATTTGTTTTCAAAATATGTTGAACACAAAATGCGTCAATGTAATCATTGATATTACTGATTCTTCAATTATTTTGTGGAGTATATATAAACGTTATTTTCAGGGGACTTGTATACACTCAGTGGCCATAAGTGAGTTCCCAAATCAGCTTACAGGAAATTGACAAAAATATGGTCTGAAACAATGGTATTTTCTAGCCAATTAAGACAATTTCTCCAATGATACTTGCCCTGGATAAATATACAGGGTATATGTTTACGTCATCACCTAATTGTATGATGTCATCATATGTTGCTATGGATATATTATGTATCACAAACATTGGCTCCATTTATTCAAAAAAAGATAGCAATTGTTGAAAAAATTGCTGTAAAAATGTTAGATTGTAATCTTTTTAATTGAAAATTTGCAGAAATATTTTAAATATACTGGAAAACATTCTAAGTTCAAATAAGTATAGACACTGAAAATAAATAAATGCAGGGCAGATAACTGGACCGCAAATAATGCCATGAAAATGACCTGACTGCAGTTTACTTTGGCTGTAAAAACAAACTAAATGAACAAATGCAGGAATATGGGGTACAGTATATACATTTTGTTAGGTATCATAACAGTGCTCTATTTGGAAATAATATTTTTTGAATAAATGTTGATGGATATAAGCTGTGGTTGGATCCTAAGAAAATCTGCTAATTTTCACTGTCAGTCCTGATATTGGTGCCATAAGCAGCATAACCAGTGATTTGTTTTTGTTTGATTTGATTCTTTGTTATGTCCCAGTCAACAATCTTTCCGTTACGTTGGGACGGGTCTTCCTGGGTTGAACCAGCACTAAGCTAGGATTAATTTGTCTTGCTCAAGGACACAACACCGTGATGCAGGTGAGGCTCGAACCCCGGGCCCTTCCGTCTTGAGTCAAGAACTCTACCACTGAGCCACTGCGCTCCCTAGTGATATATTATTTGTGTTATACATGTAACTATTTTCAGTTGAAAGTACCATTTGGGGTTACATTTTTACAGACCATTTATTTTTTTAAGAAGAACTATCCTATGATTCTGTATGAAAGTTTGGGTACCCCCTCATAAAGCAAAATTTTGCCAAAAGGTTAGGTATCGCTGGGTGCTGTCTTTTTTATTTGAAAGAATGAAACATTTAAAGATTAATTGCTTCAAACACTCATATAAAGACCCTAGAAAGCCTGGTACTTGTTGCTAAGTTACCATGTGGCTTCATTCAATAATTTAGATTTTTGGGTCAATGTTTTAAATACATCACCATCCCTAATATGACGGTGAATAAATTAGGAAGATGTTAGCACATCTTGTTCATAGCTCACGATTATAACATTTTAGCACCATTATCACCAAAAATATATAGAAAATAAGCAATATCTATAGTCATGTAAAAACGGAAGAAGTTTAGAACCCATATCAAATTTTCAAACTGTTTCCGAAATCAGGGGTGGTCGAAAAGAATAACACCCACGAACTCTAGGTGATATTAATTCTATGATAATCTAGCTTTCTTAAGGTGTAAAAATAGCAAATAGTGATATGTTCAAAATTTCAGATAATTTGCATTCCTCATTTTCAAATTATACAAATTCTAAATGTACTTAATTTTTTGCAAATGAAACAATGTTTGCCATTTTGGGAACTCACTTATGGCCACTGAGTGTATATATTATACAAATATAGTAATTTAGCGTAACTTGAACTGGTTATGATAGTGATCTCGTGCATTGACAAGGAAACATGAGTTTGTACACTGCTGGGAAATAGTTTGATCTCGTGAACTGACAAGGAAAACATGATCTCGTACTCTGGATTTTTTGTTTGGGGGTTTTGGGAGACCAATTTTTTAAGAATTAGCTACTATCAGCACAGCTAAAAAAAAAACTATTGATAGATAGATAGATATATAGATAGATAGATAGATGGTTTATTTGAAAATTCCAAAAGGCAATAAATGCCCCAGAGGATACAATATATATACATATACATGGCAGAAAACAGTGTAGTACATATTAATTAACAGATTTTATATTGAGAGTATATAGCATATTATCTGAATTTCGTACCCGTCACATGAGTGACAAAAAAAGTTCTTGTATTCACTGATAATTCTTATTATCTTTTAAAATATAGATTTGATATTTTTGCTTGTACTCTATGTTTATTTCTCTGTTAAAAGTCTCAAATTTGTTCACAAATGGTCACTTTCATATTAAGCCTATTTTGGTTGTCAATTTTGTTAATGTTGCAACGGCAAAAGTCAAACAAATACCAGGGCTATTGGTCTAATAAATAAAGCAAAATGGCAAAGTTAATAAATAGTAACTTTAAAAAAGTTCATAAGGGGCTCATAGGCCTCTAAATACAGGTTGCTTTTTATGACTTCTCTCATGTGCGTGCAGCAAAGGCTAGGACGAGCATGTGCAAACGCACAGACACAAGTAAAGAACATAGCAGAAGGCTCAGAATAACTTTTAGGCTTATATCCCACTAGGTAGTTTTGAATGCATGTTAAAATTGGCTTTAAGGATATGTGTTAAGTACCACAATCTAATAAACTGGTTCAATTATGATTTTGGACGAACACAGCATGCGTTATTCCAATTTTTTTCGTGGAACGCAAACGCTTTTTCTATCAAAATTAGAGCATTTATACAATGCAATGTTTTTATTTATTTATTAGTCTTAGTAGATGAAAGTACTACAGTAAAAAAACCCCAGATTTAACCTATTTGAAACGTGTCTATGGATCAATCCCTGCAATTTAAGCAACTAAATGATTCTTTAACATTTAATTGTCCTAAATCATGTTTATATTATTGAAAGAAATGGATTAATCTTTGCAATATAATTTCTCCAATAAAAGGGCAACTTAACAATTATTTGGCATCTAGGTTGTCCTTAATCATGATGTTTATATTATTGAAAGAAATGGGTCAATCTCTGCAATATAATATCTTCAATAGAAGGACAAAGTAATGATTCTTTGGCATCAAATTCTCCTAAATCATGATGTTAATATTATTGCAAGAAATGGATCAATCTCTGCAATGTAGTTTCTTCAATAAAAGGGCAACTAATAATTTTTTGGTACCAAAAATTGTCCTAAATAATGATGTTAATATTATTGAAAGAAATGGATCAATATCTGCAATATAATTACTGTAGTAAAAGTCTTTGGCATCAAATTGTCCTAAATCATGATGTTAATATTAATGAAAGAAATGGATCAATCTCTGCAAAATAGTTTCTTCAATAAAAGGGCAACTAATGATTCTTTGGTACCAAAAATTGTCCTAAATCATGATGTTAATATTATTGCAAGAAATTGATCAATCTCTGCCATATAATTGCTTAAGTAAAGAGCAAAGAAATGATTCCTTGGCATCATTTGTCTTAAATCACGATGTTAATATCATTGAAAGAAATCGATCAATCTCTGCAATATAGTTTCTTCAATAAAAGGGCAACTAAATGATCATTTGGCATCAAATTGTCCTAAATCATAATGTTAATAATATTGAAAGAAATGGATCAATATCTGCATTTTAATTTCTTCAGTAAAAGGGCAACTAAATGATTCTTTGGAATCAAATATGTCCTAAATAATGATGTTTATATTATTGAAAGAAATTGATCAATCTCTGCCATATAATTACTTCAATAAAAGAGCAACGAAATGATTATTTGGCATCAAATTGTCCTAAATCATAATGTTAATAATATTGAAAGAAATGGATCATTATCTGCAATATGATTTCTTCAATAAAAGGGCAACTAAATGATTCTTTGGTATCAAATTGTCCGAATCATAATGTTAATATTATTGAAAGAAATTGATCAATCTCTGCAATATAATTTATTCAGTAAAAGAGCAACTAAATTTTCCTTTGGAAACAAATTGTCCTAAATCATAATGTTAATATTATTGAAAGAAATGGATCAATATCTGCAATATAATTTCAATAAAAGGGCAACTAAATGATTCTTTGGCATTATATGTGTCTTTTATCATGATGTTTATATTATTGAAAGAAGTGGGTCAATCTCTGCAATATAATATCTTCAATAGAAGGGCAAAGTAATGATTCTTTGGCATCGAATTCTCCTAAATAATGATGTTAACATTATTGCAAGAAATGGATCAATCTCTGCAAAATAGTTTCTTCAATAAAAGGGCAACTAATGATTCTTTGTTACCAAAAATTATCCTAAGTAATGATGTAAATATTATTGCAAGAAATTGATCAATCTCTGCCATATAATTAATTCAGTAAAAGAGAAACGAAATGATTCTTTTGCATCAAATTGTCCTAAATCATGATGTTAATATTATTACAGGAAATGGATTAATCTCTGCAATATAGTTTCTTCAATAAAAGGGCAACTAAATGATTCTTTGGTACCAAAAATTGTCCTAAATCATGATGTTAATATTATTGCAAGAAATTGATCAATCTCTGCCATATAATTACTTAAGAAATAGAGCAACGAAATGATTCTTTGGCATCATTTTGTCTTAAATCACGTTGTTAATATTATTGAAAGAAATCGATCAATCTCTGCAATATAGTTTCTACAATAAAAGGGCAACTAAATGATCCTTTGGCATCAAATTGTCCTAAATCATAATGTTAATATTATTGAAAGAAATGGATCAATATCTGCAATATAATTTCTTCAATAAAAGGGCAACAAAATGATTCTTTAGTATCAAATTGTCCAAAATCACAATGTTAATATTATTGAAAGAAATGTATCATCTATCTCTGCAATATAATTTCTTCAGTAAAAGAGCGACTAAATGACTCTTTGGTATCAAATTGTCCTAAATCATAATGTTAATATTATTGAAAGAAATGGATCAATATCTGCAATATAATTTCTTCAGTAAAAGAGCAACTAAATGATTCTTTGGTATCAAATTGTCCTAAATCATAATGTTAATATTATTGAAAGAAATGGATCAATCTCTGCAATATAGTTTCTTCAATAAAAGGGCAACTAAATGATCCTTTGGCATCAAATTGTCCTAAATCATAATGTTAATATTATTGAAAGAAATGGATCAATATCTGCAATATAATTTCTTCAATAAAAGGGCAACTAAATGATTCTTTAGTATCAAATTGTCCAAAATCATAATGTTAATATTATTGAAAGAAATGTATCATCTATCTCTGCAATATAATTTCTTCAGTAAAAGAGCGACTAAATGACTCTTTGGTATCAAATTGTCCTAAATCAAAATGTTAATATTATTGAAAGAAATGGATCAATATCTGCAATATAATTTCTTCAGTAAAAGAGCAACTAAATGATTCTTTGGTATCAAATTGTCCTAAATCATAATGTTAATATTATTGAAAGAAATGGATCAATCTCTGCAATATAGTTTCTTCAGCAAAAGGGCAACTAAATGATCCTTTGGCATCAAATTGTCCTAAATCATAATGTTAATATTATTGAAAGAAATGGATCAATATCTGCAATATAATTTCTTCAATAAAAGGGCAACTAAATGATTCTTTAGTATCAAATTGTCCAAAATCATAATGTTAATATTATTGAAAGAAATGTACCATCTATCTCTGCAATATAATTTCTTCAGTAAAAGAGCGACTAAATGACTCTTTGGTATCAAATTGTCCTAAATCATAATGTTAATATTATTGAAAGAAATGGATCAATATCTGCAATATAATTTCTTCAGTAAAAGAGCAACTAAATGATTCTTTGGTATCAAATTGTCCTAAATCATAATGTTAATATAATTGAAAGAAATGGAGCAATATCTGCAATATAATTTCTTCAATAAAAGGGCAACTAAATGATTCTTTGGTATCAAATTGTCCTAAATCATAATGTTAATATTATTGAAAGAAATGGATCAATCTCTGCAATATAATTTCTTCAATAAAAGGGCAACTAAATGATTCTTTGGTATCAAATTGTCCTAAAGCATAATGTTAATATTATTGAAAGAAATGGATCAATATCTGCAATATAATTTACTTAATAAAAGGGCAACGAAATGATTCTTTGACATCAAATTGTCCTAAATCATAACGTTAATATTATTGCAACAAATGGATCAATATCTGCAATATAGAATCTTCAATAAAAGGGCAACTAAATGATTCTTTGGCATCAAATTTGTTCATAATCATGATGTTTATATTATTGAAAGAAATGGATTAATATCTGCAATATAATGACTTCAGTAAATTGGCAACTAAATGATTCTTTGAAATCAATTATGTCCTAAATAATGAAGTTAATATTATTGAAAGAAATGGATCAATATCTGCAATATAATTTCTTCAGTAAACGGGCAACTAAATGATTCTTTGGTATCAAATTTGTCCTTAATCATGATGTTTATAATATTGAAAGAAATGGGTCAATCTCTGTCATATAATTACTTCAATAAAAGGGCAACTAAATAATTCTTTGATATCAAATTGTCCTAAATCATGATGTTAATATTATTGCAACAAATGGATCAATATCTGCAATATAAAATCTTCAATAAAAGGGCAACTAAATGATTCTTTGGCACCAAATTTGTTCATAATCATGATGTTTATATTATTGAAAGAAATGGATTAATATCTGCAATAAAATGACTTCAGTAAATGGGCAACTAAATGATTCTTTGAAATCAATTATGTCCTAAATAATGAAGTTAATATTATTGAAAGAAATGGATCAATATCTGCAATATAATTTCTTCAGTAAAAGGGCAACTAAATGATTCTTTGGTATCAAATTTGTCCTTAATCATAATGTTTATAATATTGAAAGAAATGGTTCAATCTCTGTCATATAATTACTTCAATAAAAGGGCAACTAAATAATTCTTTGATATCAAATTGTCCTAAATCATGATGTTAATATTATCGAAAGAAATGAATCAATATCTTCATTTTAATTTCTTCAATAAAAGGGTAACTAAATGATTCTTCGAAATCAAATTTGTCCTTAATCATAATGTTTATATTATTGAAAGAAATGGATCAAATTTTGCAATATAATTTATTCAATATCCATTGAAAGAAATGGATCAATATCTGCATTTTAATTTCTTCAGTAAAAGGGCAACTTAATGATTCTTTGACATCAAATTGTCCTAAATCATAATGTTAATATTATTGAAAGATTTGCAATATAATTTTCTCAATAAAAGGGCAACTAAATGATTCTTTGAAATCAAATTTGTCCTTAATCATGATGTTTTTATTATTTAAAGAAATGGATCAATCTTTGCAATATAATTTCACCAGTAAAAGAGCAACGAAATGATTCTTTGGCATCAAATTGTCCTAAATCATAATGTTAATATTATTGAAAGAAATGAATCAATATCTGCATTTTAATTTCTTCAGTAAAAGGGCAACTAAATGATTTTTTGAAATCAAATTTGTCCTCAATCATGATGCTTATATTATTGAAAGAAATGAATTAAATTTTGCAGTATAATTTCTTCAATACAAGGGCTACTAAATACTTCTTTGGCATTAAATTTGTCCTTAATCATGATGTTTATATTATTGAAAGAAATGGGTCAATCTCTGCAATATAATATCTTCAATAGAAGGGCAAGTTAATGATTCTTTAGCATCAAATTCTCCTAAATCATGATGTTAATATAATTGCAAGAAATGGATCAATTTCTGCAATACACTTTCTTCAATAAAAGGGCAACTAAATGATTCTATGGCATCAAATTTGTCCTAAATCATAATGTTAATATTATTGCAAGAAATGGATCAATCTCTGCAATATAGTTTCTTCAATAAAAGGGCAACTAATGATTCTTTGGTATCAAAAATTGTCCTAAATCATGATGTTATTTATTATTGCAAGAAATTGATCAATCTATGCCATAAAATTACTTCAGTAAAAGAGCAACGAAATGATTCTTTGGCATCATTTTGTCCTAAATCATGATTTTAATATTATTGAAAGAAATGGATTAATCTCTGCAATATACTTTCTTCAATAAAAGGGCAACTAAATGATTCTTTGGCATCAAATTGTCCTAAATCATTATGTTAATATTATTGAAAGAAATGGATCAATATCTGCATTTTAATTTCTGCAGTAAAAGGGCAACTAAATGATTCTTTGAAATCAAATTTGTCCTAAATAATGATGTTAATATTATTGAGAGAAATTAGCTTGGCTATTGAATATATCATTTTATGGGACGAATAATTCTATTTCATCCCAAATTTACTCCTTTCAGGATAACCTGGGGTATAATGGTGTCATAAGATATAGTGTATTCCCAAATCAGACTTTCTCGTCTTACAAGAGGTATTTCTGATTCTTACTTCTAAACAATTTGACAGATGGCTGAAAACGGTGTTGGTTCCCCCTACCACCATTCTAGGAAATTTTGTTACATATGTTATTATATCAAATTAAAAACAAACGAAAGTTTGAGCTGCAAAAAGAAAACATTAAATTGGGTAATTATACTCATGCTAAAAAAAGAAAACCACCCGAATTCACCTGCTTTGATGAAAATAAGTAAAGACATGAACATATTATGATTACAATTTCATTGTTAGTCAATATCTTGTATAGTGGCCGCTACCTTTAAAGCTGCATAGTCTGTGACATTTTATCTTCTAATATTAGAAATAATTTTTTTATTTTTCAAGAATACAGTAAGAACACTCAAATTCAGGTAAACATTTTACCATTTTTGTAAATCTTAAATTATCGCTATCAAAACAACAACATTTATGTTAAAATCAACTGTCTGGAATTATTGGAGGGACGTAAATAATTACTAACAAGGGAAAACACGCCTGTTTTTATAAGATAATTCACTTTTCCATGCAGTATTCAGCTATACTGAACATATTTATTGTGAAAACATAACTTAATTCTATTTTTACAAATGATTTAAAAAGAAAATATTTTTTGGCGAAAAATGTTCGTAGTTACAGACCTAGTCTCTTTAAAAATGCATTCTGTGAGCTTATTGCGCATGCTTATAAAAGAAGGCTGCTGTGTATATCTCCCTGTGTATTTCCTTGCCACTGTTCAAACAGCCGCATTTCAGTTAGGATAATGTGGCAGCTTGGAAGGGATACAAGTGACGTGCCCCGGCCTAGAATATCCCAAAGATGTTTCATTGGGGTAGATCAGAGGATCTGTCTGGCCAGCCTAGAGTGCTGACATGACTGACCATATTGCAAGTATCGGGCGGGGCATTGTCTTGCTGGAAGGGAAAATGGTTTCCAGCAGTCAGATTGGTAGGTAGGACATGCTGGTGAACCACTTCATCCACAAACCATTGGCCTGTAAGTTTGCCCGAAAATACATGCATTCGAAGAAAACAGACCATTACATTACCATATTATACAACACTGCGGTGGCTTTTTTTAGCAATAGTATATTTACTTCTTTGGAAAGTCTTAATGAAGGATTGCCCATAAAAATGGCCAGATAAAAGCTTCAAAGAAAAAGTTCAACCCTCGAATTATCTGCAAAAGTGCACTTCTCATTGGACAAGTACCGATTAAAAAAAGTATGGGTTGAACCCCCCTCCCCGTGACGAAGCTAATCCTTTTGCATACAGTTGTTGTTTTACCTTACACACAATTTATAAAATGGCATGCTTGGTCAAAGGGGAAAAGCTACTAAAAACCATCTATAAAAACTTATTGGCCGCTTATTTTGTACAGAGCAGGTATAATCTGTGTGAAAGACATTTAGAGGTAATAGTCAAAATTCATGTACAGCAGTCTTAATTACAAAAAACACTGAAGTCTTCTAGACCCGAATTCTATGCAAGCACATCACTTTCGAATCAAGTTTTATGCTGCAAACATTTTAATTATATGTGTTTAGATGACTACCTAGCGAAACTTTGGGTGTCTCCTAAAAAAAGATTTGGTAGCAAAAATACCTCCACTCCCTACACCATTCGGTTCTGGCACTTATATGCATTTTTTCCAAACATTGTTTTTGTTTGGTGCACTAAATGTCAGGTTTTGATTATAGCACAAAATTCTGATTGTCACTTGTACATTATCATAACAACATGCATACAAAATTTGTGAAGATTGAATAGGAGACGATCCCAGTTCCTTACTCATTTAGTCTGTATGCTGGATGTTTTAGCTACAGATTATAAGAATATATCACGAGTGTGAGGGTTAGATAGAAAAAATCCATCCCAAGGATCGTCGTTTGGCATCACGATGCTTGCCGAGTGATGACAAACGGTGGTCCCGAGGGACGGATTTTCTATCCTACCCGAACACGAATAATGGATTCTTTTTCTTGCTCACCACTGTATTTATTTATTTATTTATTTATTTATTTATTTATTTATTTATATGTCTATTTATTTTAAAATAAGCTTACAGAAGTCCCCTAATACGCTTATATGCAATTTCTCAGGATGACGTTACTTGACGTCCTGGGTAAGATAGAATGGGCAAGATTATAACAATCCACCATGAGCGAAGCATTTGAGGAACAATGGTTATGATGTTACACATAAACTTTCGACTGGAGCTCTATAGGCGTATATATCTTTTATTCAACAATATTAGTCATAACATGGTGGGAGACTCTAAACAGCTACACTTGTTATTACCGATAAGGACCACCGTTTAAGGTGATAATGTAAACTCATCAATGAAAACGACAGATTCGAAAACTTTGTTCTTTATTTTTTGAAGAACCCCCCCCCCCCCCCCCAGAAAACTTCAAGAACTGTTTTGTTTTTTTCTGGGTCTTAGTGAGTGAGCAAAGTTTTAATTAATCATGCTGACAGTTTTATTATTTTTACTTCATTTTTTAAAGGTTTTCGTTAATATTCATGAAATTCATCAAACCATTTTAGGACAACTTTGTTTCGCCTTCGGGGGTCTCAATGAACAATCCAAGTTGACACCCATGAGAAATTACCCTGGGTGTGCGAGGCAGCCTAACTCGGATGGCTGTGTTATACTTATTCGCGTGATTGATTAATTACAGTCTTATTTGCACCTTTTGTCGTCCCCAGCAGATTTTCCATCTGACCTAATAATAAACTATATTTTTAAACATAAAAATCGTATCGATTTAACCTTGTCTATACAAATACATTCGTCTCAAATTTCAATGAATGGCATTGAAATCACAACCTTTATGTCCTGGTGTATTCGGTGATGTCATTATGCATAAAGTGGATTGAATAATAATTTAGCAAAAATTCATCACTTCAATCACTGGTTTTGTCGGAACTGGTAAGTTTAAGTCTTTATTTTCTATAGTGTTCTTTATTCCAGTTGAAGCCCTGACTTAAACTGAAAAAAGTGTTTTTTGTCGAAAGCAACGGAACAAGTTTAAACTTGAAGAGCATCACAACTGTTTGTGTACTAAAGTGCGATTTCTAGAGTCTAATAACAGTATTTTACAGATTTTTTCTAATTCTTTATATGTTGACATGTTCTATCCTTTGCAAAACCAAGCTACACAAAATTTGAAAATCGGTTGACAATTAAGAAGCTATGTTCAATTATTATTGAGCATCAGGATTTTCTAAATAAAAAATCATGGAAGGGAGTGAATAATTTTCGCGCATTTTTTTAAAAAAAAATCTTTTAACAAGGACATTCGAAATGATAATAAACTGACAGATCTCCTTATGCATGTTTCAGGCAAACATATTGCAATACATGAACATTCATGGTCATGGATTATTTCCCTTGCGCATGCAAACTATTTGTTCAAAATTGATATATGTATATGTTGTCATAAAAATACCATATTTGCTCTATTTAGCGCACATGTTCCAATAAGCACAACCAATGCCATATTGAAATATATGTGCACAAGCACATCCCTATTTCCGCAGTGGGACATCAGAGACCCGCTGAAAATAAGATATTACCCTAGTTTTAGTTGGATTTTCAGTTATTGCATTGATTTTGTCTAGTTCTTTCAAATGTGTATAAAACTTCGTTCATATTTTTAATTCATCAGGACCTAAGGTAACGTCAGACATGATAGCCTCAGCAGGGAAATACAGCCATCACAGCTGTATATGGAAGGCATTTTGAGAGCACATTTGAAAACTTAGCGCACAGTCACTAAGCGCAATGTATACTATATAGAGCGAATGGTTTGATTTTACCAACAGTATACGTATAGATACCATTGTCACTATTCGCTCAAGGCTCCAATAAAAAGGGTTGGGCGTACATGCATAAAATGTGCACTTTTTGGGTGTTAAATTGTAGGTTTAAAGACAAAAAAGAAATTCAGATTTACAGGTAAAGTGCTTAACACACCTCTTGCTCTGTTTGTTTCAGATAATGGCGTCTTCTAACGCTGGCTTATATACGGCACCGGAGAGGTCTGAAGGCTCACATACAATGCCAGAGAGGTCTGACGACATTTATACTTCACCAGAGAGGTCTGAATTCTCGTATACGACACCAACCAGTTCTGACAAATTATATCATCATCTTTGTGAGTGCTGTATTGAAGATGGAGTTAATAAAGAAGCCAAACACTACTGCCAGGACTGTAGGCAAAATATATGCGACACATGCAAGGACTATCACAGAAAATTGGCAGGAACCAGGAATCATACTATTACTCCTGTCAACAAGGGTTTGGCGGCAATGAAGAAACAGAGCATAAAGACTGTGTTGAAAGGCCTTAAAGTTCAGTCACGCAGTGAAGTAAATGTTAAGGCTGGTGATGATAGGGAGACTCCCTTCATTTCTGGTTGTACAGTAATGGCTAATGGTGATGCTGTTTTATGTGATGGGTACAATAGTAAGGTAAAGCTACTGAACAGCTCAGGGGTTCTTACAGGAAACCTGAAGTTATCATTTAAGCCTTGGGACGTCAGTGCTATAGACTCAACAAGTGTTATCGTTACCATACCTACCAGCAAGCAACTCCAGGTTGTACTGGTCTCCTCGAAACTGCAGCTTGGGAGAGTAGTCAAATTAGACAAGAAATGTTGGGGAGTAGAGGTAGTGAAAGACGACATATACGTCACCTGTCACAATTACCCTGGAGAAGGAGAGATCAGAGTTTTGGGTCTTGATGGTAAAGTTAAAAGACGTCTGGGAGTCAACCAGGATGGGTCATTTATGTTCACCTCGCCAGGTTATATCACTGTGAACCAATCATGTGAGAAGATATTTTTATCTGACTTACACACAGATACGGTTACTTGTATATCAGTCGACGGTCGTGTTATCTACACCTATAAAGATGACAGCATGAGAGAACCTGAGGGTTTACTATGTGACTCAGATGACAACATCTTGGTGTGTGGTGGGAATTCCGAGAATGTACAAGTGGTAACAGCGGATGGTGAATGGCACAATAATCTCCTGGCTGACAGTAACAGATTAAAGGAGCCTCATTCTATTGCCTACAGAGACAATGATAATACCCTTCTTGTCGGTTGTTACAAAAACAGCCTTCTGATCTTCCAACTTACAAAATGAATAAGAAAATCATTTAGGAAGAACTTAAGCTGTTTGAAAACTTTGAAATATAAGCCACGTCATGAGAAATACTGATTATAGCACATACAAAACCATGAGCCCAGATCAGCTGCATGGTCACTGGACAGCGTCGGTGTTTTCACCACAAATGTAGATAGCACACCCCTCTACTTTTTAAATGGGACTCAACGCGAGAAAAACCTGTCTTTGGGGGTTTGCAAAGAACAAAGGCGCAGACCAGCCTCCGCATGCGTGCAGTCTGATCGGCGCCTTTGTTATTCGCTTGTTCGAATGTATCATATCTACACGTGCTACAAGCGAAATTTCCATTTTCTAGCTAGTCACTGTAGCTGAGGAGATTGGCTTGAAACTCGCTTTGCTGGAAACCACGTAAACAGGTTTTCTCGCAAAGAGGCGTAAATTCAAACTTTAGTTCCTCAAATTAACATCTGTGGCTGTAATGTTCAAAAGGGAACTCTTGAAATCAGTTTTTCTTGTGATGCAGCTCAAATGTGACAAGAGGCTTATATATCATCTTCGCAAGCCAAGGGTACTAACTCCACTTCGTTCCTTGCGTAAGGAACGAAGTGGAGTTAGTACCCTTGGCTTGCGAAGATGCTTATATAGAGGTAGTTCGATCATTCAACTGCAGGTACTGCGGTTAGACTAAAGTTGATCAAACTCACTCTGGTTTAGTATCTTCCTGTTCCTGTTTAGCCCTTGTCTGCGAATGTCCAGTTCCTGCTGGTCAACCATACCTTTACGTTGGTCGATCCTGGTTCTCCGCATTTGCCAAACTCTTAAAAATTAAGAAACCAGTATTTTGTTTCGATGGCAGTGATTGGCTGCCGATTAAATGTTTAACACGTGACGGGAGCCAGACTTACCCGGACTAAAATTCAGTTGAATGATCGAACTACCTTATATATATACTTTGAATAAGACTATTTGAGTCACGTCACAAGAAAATCTGTATTTCCGTTTCCGTCCAGGTCTGACACAAACCTGGGTGTATAGCCACAGAAGATCTTTAGGGGCTTAAAATGTTACATCTGATGAGATGGTAGGGGCCTGATGCTTTGGCTGTTTGTCGGGCCCACCAGGGTTTACCTGTTGGATTTCTTTTGCTCCAGTATTCAGTTTTATTTACTGTTGAATCCTTATCTTTGTTTATCTCCTTGTTATATCTTGATTAATATGTTTTAGGAGATGATGCATTGATAAGTTAGGGGTCTTTCATGCAAACCAAATATCTATGTGTCTTCATCCACATCTGAATTAAGGGTGAGGTTGGCGCCGTTAAACCGGTTTAAGCCCTCCAGTAAAATATTTTACTGCCCGTTCCAAGGCGGTACTTCTTTTGTGGATATTTTATGTTTTTGTTCTGTCTTGTGTTTGCTATGTCTTTGTGCTTGTCTGCTTATATGTGCTTTGTGGTCACCTTCTGGGAAAGGGCTGACCTCTTGGCTCTCGTTTGTGGTGTCTGCTGTGAGTTTGTCACTTTCCCATTGGTATCCTGGGTCAGGTATGGTACTTGATTGTATCAATTCCTGATCTTTGCACCCTTACTTTCCTTGGATCCAGGAAGTAGAGGGAATGTACAACATGTATCTTTGTAGCGAAAACTAAGGCGCTGATGAACTGTGTGGTTACGTCACAGCTGATATGCGCCTTTGTTTTCACATATTATGCAAAAAGCAGTTTTTTATGAAGGGCCTGGATGGGGGGTGTCTGGTATTCACTATTCATTGAAAATTTAGCCCATTATTCATCTCATTAAAATTTTGTGTTATTCATTAAAATAAGACCAATTATTCATTAAAAGTAAGAAAGGTGGCAAAGAAATCTGGTTATTCACTATTCATTAATTTTTTCTTCAATTTATTAAATAATAGGATTATTCATTAATTTTTAGGCCCTCATTATTCACTATTCATTATTTTTTAGCTCATTATTCACTATTCATTATAAAAAAGAGCCATTATTCACTAATTATTATACCCCATCCAGACCCTCATGAAGTGAATCAGTAAATGCTCAGATCAGCATATGCAGTCTGTGATAACTTTGAGAGAAGGAAAAGCGGTTGATAATTGACTAATAATGAGATATATTTGGCATGTGAATTGTGATGGAATTCGTTACATCTGCATTGTGATAGCATATGGGACAAATCCAATGATTTGGGTTTTGTATCCAGTGTAGAATCAGATCAGGTTGAACATCCACCTAGTCTGTTCAGTCTTCACTGTGTCCATGCCATAATAAAAGCTACACAACACAACAGAGATTGATCAGACAGGGCGGATGCCAATGCCATTGCCTAGACTTTTCTGAAGTTGCTTGGCTCAAGTTCCAAGTTGCTGACTTTGACATGCAATGTTATGTGACTGTGGTATTTCCTGATCATACTCGCTTACTATTTATGAACAACAAGGGTGAATTTCAGCCTGTGCATCAGTTCTGTCTGATCAGCCCATTTTGTTTGCTAGGTAGAAAACATGTAAAGGGACAAAATGTAACTTTTTCATGCAGGCTAAAGATAGTGCAGAAATAGTTTGATGGTCTAGCCTATGGCAAACACATATATTTTCTGTTGTATGGTGACATATGATGTAAACGTTTTATGACAAAGATAGTACAGACAGTCAAACCCTCTTGTTGTTTAGCCTAAGGATTACATTAGTGGAAAGGTCTTCAGACCTTCCACTGTCATTAACTTGCATGCAGTGTATTTTCATCGGGCTCTCTCTTTTAGGAACATAACAATGTTGTGGCTGACCTTGAGAGAGAGCTTAACCTAGTCCAACATCACAGTGCTTAATAAGCTCATACACGTGATACCCAGTCCAATAGCACAGTGCTTAATATGATACACGCAAAACCCAGTCCAATATCACAGTACTTAAGTGAATACGATACACCAAGGAACATAATAATCGATCATTACTAAAATGAGATTAATTGAATATTTGTTCTTTTGTGAAAATGCTGTGTATTTGCATTTATTTAAACCCAAGATTTGTACTGAAGGGCACTAAGTAAGTGGGATATGAGTATGTAAGCAACTTAATTACATGACAGAGGCATATACAGTCTCTTTTTTAGCTTTATATGTCTTGTTTATATTTTATGGTGTCTATGTACACTCAACAAAATTTCTAATTGGTCAACTTTTAAACTGATTATTTCTGATCAAGCGCTAATAACATTAAAATGATTTTTGCCTATATATGTGCAGTTTAATGGGCAAACGTTCAGCTGTCTTTCAGAAAAAGTTGTCTTTCAATTCACGGTTTTTTGGTTAAAAATGCAAAAATATGATTTTTTTTGAAGAAAAATGGTTTTGAGTGAAGTTTTTATCAAATTTAAGTGCAGTTGGTAATAAACTGGTCTAGTCGACTTCAAAAAACACCAAACACTTGAAATTTTGACTAAAGTAGATTTTTTACGCATTTTTAGAAATATCACATTTTTCGAGATTTATGGAATTCATTGGTAACTTGTGTAAATTTTTTTATGCATTTTATTTCATCTGAACAAGATAGCCCAAGATAGCCCAAACAGAATTGAACTTGATTCGGCCATTTTGTGATGACAAATATTTTACTGCTGCTGCACACTTCCGGTTTGAATATAAAACTTAAAAAGTAAATTTGACGGTACTTTGCATTATTTTTTCAATTTCCAATCTAGAACAGTGACATCTAGTAGTAATACATAATCGCTGAAAATTTCAATACCTTATCACAGATAATAAGGCGTACAGAACAGTGCGAACTTCCTATGTAAATTGCATGCAAAAAGCTGAATTTCAATGATTTAGCTGCTAGTACGTAGTGTTTGTCATCATGCTAATACGTAACAAAAAAATAGTCTGATTGAAGCGAATCATCTGAAGCGTGTTTGTCTTTAGTGACGGCAGTTAGAAACATCTTCATACAAACAAAAAACAAATGGATGGCGTCTCTGTGGAATATTTTATATTGTAGCAAAAACATGTGACTTTTTGAAATGAGGGTAACTTTACTCTAGCATCGTCTGTGCAAGCTGTACCAGTCATTTTTAAATGAAATGACCTGCAGAGTTTTGGCAAGGCCTTGAGTGATTTATAGAAGCAGGAATTTTGCATAACCGAATCTTACTTTCAAAACTAACGTAAAAAATGTAAGGTGACCAATTAGAAATTTTGCTCAGTGTATTTATATTAAGTTTTATACACCTAAGTATCTAAAACTTGCAAAAACAATACGATACAGGTCTCCGTATATTGTATAGATGGATAAAACCTCTAGTTTAAGGATCAGTTAATTATTGTTAGTGCAGTCACGCTCAAAAGCTTTCAAACCAAGTGTAAACACCCAGACGGGGGTCAGACTAAACTCCAAGCTACTCACCACGAGATTCGTAAACAAACATGAAAATGACAAGTTCTTACGCTGGAATGCTTATTCTAGCCATGATAGCTTACACAGAACCCAGAGTACCAAACGGGACAAAGGTTAGACCCGCTGGTAGTGAAACACCAGCCTTGATTAGAAAACAACTCTCATTTAAACTATCTGGTGACATTGAATACAACCCTGGACCAATAAAACACCCCTGCCTGGAGTGTAATACGCCAAGCGGCCAAAAACCATAGAGCGGTTGTGTGTGACACTTGCAGTAAATGGATTCACATCAAATGTAGTAACATTTCTCCCAGTCAATAAATGTTCTTTGTGAATCAACAGACCTGTTGCATTGTTCTTACTGTACTGCCAACAAATTATCTGAATCTTCCTGTGGCACAGAATGTGAAATAAATAGCCAAGCTTCAGTGCAGACTGAGAATGTAAATACAACCTGTGATATATGTGAACATATAAATGATAGTTTTCAACCAGAGGAAGACTGGGGCGTGCTCCCTGAACCATATATAGAAAGTGATACATCATCTTCATCAATCAGCGTATCAGAGGAATCAGACATTTCCTCATCAGCTGAAGAGTGTGATAAATATGATGATTTTGAAAGCCTGAGAAATCTCAGAAAAGAAAATAAAACCAGACCTGTGATATGCTATATAAACATAAATAGTTTACGATACAACTTTGATGAACTAAAAGTGATTCTTCTTGAAAAATTAGTTGACATTCTTATAATTGCAGAAACAAAGATAGATGACTCGTTTAATGACATTTTTTTCAAGTCGAAGGCTATAAGAAGGAACGACGAGACAAAACAGCCCATGGAGGTGGCTTGATGGCGCATATACGTGCAGATAGCAACCCTTTAAGAGACGTAAAGACCTAGAAAATGATGAGGTAGAATCAATTTGTTTTGAATTATCAATTAAAATGGGGAGTTATAGGTGCATATAGACAACCATCCATGAGTAATCAAAAATTTGAAACAGACATTACAAAAGGTTTGGACAAAATGTTCATTCATTATGAAAACATTATCTGTTTAGGAGTCTTCAATTATGACCTGCTAAAACAAGATAAATGCCAACCACTGATTAACGTATGCGACAACTTTGATATGGATAATATAATTAAAAGACCAACTTGTTTTACAAAAAATAAAGTGCCTACATTGATCGATGTGATCATAACAAACTCTAAAAATTTTCTATGCAACACTATAAACTTTAATTGTGGGTTAAATGACTGCCACAATATGATTGCAACATCACTAAAAGAATCGTGCAATCCTGTAGAAAAAAAAAGAAAGTAACTTTTCGCAGCTACAAAAAATTTTAATGAGGCAGAGCTGAACGATGAGCTTTCTCAAGTACCCTTTCATGTGGCCCACATCTTCGACGATGTATATGATATATTCTGGGCCCATGAGACACTACTGAGACAGGTCGTCTATGAGCTTGCCCCACTGAAGGAAAAGGCACCAAAGCCAAACTCTTCTCTTTATATGAACTCTAGATATAGGAAAATTATCTATAAAACTAGACAAGCTAGAAATTCCTACAACAAAAATAGACCACGTGAAAATTGGAAAAACTTTACCATTTTACGTAATTTAAAAACAAAAGTTAAAAGGGAGTCCATCTCCATGTACTTCCTAGAAAAGTGTGGAGGTGGCCCAAAATCTAAAGGTTTCTGGCCCACCATCAAACCTTTCTTATCACAAAAGAGTACAACCAAAAGCAACAGCAATATCATCGTGAAAGAAAAGTGATAACCTTATTTCGGATCAGTCAGTCGTTTGTAAACATAGCCAAAATTATAGGCATTGACAAAGCTGAACCAGTAAATAAGGAACATCCAAGTATCAAGAAAATATCAGAAAATATTGGTGTCGAAAGTTTTAATTTTCGGCCTGTCACTGAGAAACAAGTTTCAAAATGCATTAAAAAACTTGATACAAAAAGGCAACAGGGGTAGATGCTTTACCCCCAAAGGTAGTTAAGGCAGCAATGCCATCTTTGAGTCAGCCTATTTGTAACATTGCCAATGCAATTATATGCAAAGAGACCTTCTCAAACAGACTGAAAATGGCATAAGTTACCCTGATCTTCAAAAAATATGACCCCTTTATTCCAAAAAATTACCGCCCTGTGAGCATACTCCTCACCCTTTCTAAAATCTATGAAAGACTAATAAGTGACCAACTATCTGAGCATTTCAACAAAATCTTTCACATCTTCCTATCTGCTTTCCGACCAGCCTTTGGGTGCCAAACCACACTGCTTCGTATTGTGGAAGATTGAAAGGAAGCACTAGATAAAGACATGTATGTTGACGCTGTCCTGTTGGACTTGTCAAAGACTTTCGACTGCTTGCCCCATGACCTCTTAGCTGCAAAACTAGAGGCATATGGAGTCTCCCAAGGGTCATGTAAGCTTCTTGAGAGTTACTTGGGATAGCGCCACCAGAGAGTCAAGATTGGGGATTTTTTCAGTACCTTGTCAAAGATAATCAAGGGAGTGCATCAAGTCTCCATACTTGGACCTTTACTTTTTAATATCTTCATGAATGACATTTTTTACTTTCTAAAGTACTGCTCCATGTACAATTACGCAGATGATAATACTTTATCATACTGCCACAAAATCCTGGATATTCACAAGTCAGTTCTACAACAAGAGAGCATCATCATCCTATTGGACTGGTTTGGAACTAATCAGATGCAGGCAAACCCTGATAAGTTCCAGGCTATTTCAGAAGGAAAGAAAACCTATGCAGAAATGAAACACATACAAATTGCAGAGGTAAATATCACATGTGAAGAAACTGTAAAGCTCCTTGGGGTAGAACTGGACTACGAACACAATTTGACACCCAAATAACCAAAATGTGCAAGAAGCAGCTAAACAGCTGAATGTTTTACAGAGACTAAGTAAATTTTTAAATGAAAAATCAAGATTTTTAATTTTTAGATATTTTATTCAATCAAATTTTAATTACTGTCCACTTGTATGGCACTTCTGCAGCAAAGCAAATACAGAAAAACTTGAAAAGTTACAGTATAGAGCATTAAGAATTTTCTTTAGCGATTTTACATCAAGCTGGAGAAAGCCGAGCTCTCAACTCTTCATTTAAATAGACTAAGGTGCATTACTGCAGAGACATACAAGTGTATAAACAATTTGACACCAGAATACATAAGGGACCTTGTACAACTTTAAACCTCTTCTTATTCTTTTAGGTATGAAAATACTGTCAAGGTTCCAACAGTCCGAACCGTCACATATAGCCAATGCTCATTCAGGTTCGAGTCTGCCCGGGTGTGGAACTCCTTTCCGAATGACATTAGGAAAGTTACAGAATTTGCCAAATTTCGGCGCCAAATTCGCACCTGGACAGGCCCGAGCTGCAGATGTGCCATCTGTCGCGGTTCGAGAGGTTAGTGTTTACTGTTATATTTTTATTTTAGTTGGATCCCATGCTATTTTATTTTTTTAGTTTATTTGCTTTATTTTTTCTTTGCTGCAGGATCAGCATTTTACCTATAATAGTCTACAAGTAACTTAAGTTAATAGCTTAATTTTATGCAGCATAACAGGTGTATTTTTTTCGCTTGCAACGGGGAACCCGATAAGGGCTTCCGGTGTCTTTCGCTTTTCGCAAATAAGGTCATTAGCATGATCGCATCCTCAATCATAAAGATTCCATGATCTTTAAGAATATACCATCACTTTAGAAGCAGTGTTTTTTGTCTTACCTTTGACATTAAAGGGAGACCTTTATTTCTATCTAGCAGTGCATCGTAAAAAAAATCAAATCTTAACCCTTAAACCGCCAACAAAAATGCAGCCAAAAATGTCATCTGCTAAAGTCGTTTGCTGCATATGGTTTACTGACGTTGTTGACGTATTTCGAGTGTGGAGGGCAAACGTCGTGGACCCAGATCGGGCTGCTCTAAAAGGAACAGTCTACGCTGTTCGTCAATGAGGCTTCGAAACAATTCTGCAGACAAGAAAAACAGACAACTTTTTTTGTTGTGATCGGTGCTTCAAGGGTCATGATGTATTTATAACCGAACCTGAAAATATGTGCTTATAATGTGTTTTTTAATGTGTTTTATGCATGCAATTCAAAATCAAAATCCTTGCCAAAGCCTTGTAATAATTTAATATGTATATCGGAAAATAGCTCTTGTAGCTAATGTTATTTGTTGTACTATAACCGACAGAAAATAAAGTTTCTTGTATCTTGTATCTTGTAAACGCGATATAAAATGTTTTCAACAAACACACAACTGATACTGATTCAGAAAGTCTGATAATAATCAGCTGATCAAAATGCAAAACGATACATAAATGTCGTTTAACTGAATTTATAGATAATATTAACTTTCCTCTAATCAGCTACTTGGCTATTTTTCAGGAACCATTTAAGCGCCATGCAGACGATAGCTGTATTTCAATTACGCGAACATTCTTATATGAATTATGCAGCGATTTCTAAGGCATTTAAAATGATAATTTTAATGAAAATATTTGTTTTTTCTATCGTATTTTTGCTCAAAACATAGATTATGGGTACTCACAATTATTTTTCAGAGCATAGATAAGAAAAATCCTGTAGGTCAAGATACTGATGGTGAGTTGTTTCATCCGGAGCTACACTGCTACAAAGAGACGGCAATTTCAAAAGGTTCTGTCGATTGTACTTTTTTTTATAGATTTCTTGGTGGTATAAACTCATTATATAGGATTTATGATATATTTTTTAATTCTCAGCATAGTAAAAGAAGGTTGCATCACTGGTGAGTTATCCGAAATTGTAAACAGTTTTTGTTACATTTGACCTTACGGTTAGAATGAGACAATTCATGTAAAATATGACTTGTGTTTAATCCTTAAAGAGCCAATCACAACTGCAGAAGACGACAAATTTGTGATATTTTCCCTGTTTTCGAAGAAATAAGGCATCATGATGGTGTTTCATGATAATCGTCTGCCAGCAGACGATTCTCATGAAACATAATGCCTTATTTGTTATTTTTGAAAAAGCAGCAAAATTTGAAATTGTCGTCTGCTGCAAATTATAGGTGGGGCTTTAAGGGTTAAGTCTTTGTGAACTACGTTACCTGTTTTCAATCGTGTCTAATCCAAACACCTAGTGAATACCCTCGCAGGGCGCTTAACTATTCATTTGGGCTTTGATTGCGTTGCCTAGTTTGTATTGATATTTTGAGCATCTTGAAAAGGTTACATTAAATGGGGGTGATGACGTACCTAGAAAATCTCTTCGATGAGTTTGATTAATTTCACATGAAATGACCACGAGTGTAATATTTTGTTTATCATATGACCTTTCAAAAGAGCATTTATTGTGTTTAAGAAGACATTATTTGAATGAAAAATACATTGTTGCCTACGTAACTTGTTCCCGCCAAAGTGTTAATACACTTGTGGTCATAACAGTTTTATGACGTGACGCTATCCACTGAATAACGGCGACATCATATGATGAACTAGTAATGTGAGAGATAGCACTAGTGGTAAAATAACGTCTCACAAAATAATTTGGTGTAAACATATTTTATTTGTATACCTTGTACATACAACAACATATACTGAACTACTAAAGAAACCTTACACTTTTTACTTGCTCCAAACTCGAAATTAACAAATTATAGACCTAAGCCTTTATGCTTATTTTAATAACAAGACATTAGAAAGTATTCTTCGAAAAATATATTTATCAACTATAGATCATGACGTCACGACGTCAAAAATACCGTTTTTATCACTTTTGCCTCGGTAGCGTATGTCTAGATATTTTTTGAAAACTTTTTTCATGTATGCAAGGCCAATACCAGTACAGACAAAAGTGCATTTAAAAAAATTGCAATTTCTTGCTGTGACGCATGATATAGAGGTTTTAATTTGTGCTTTTGACGTTATTTAAACGGAAGTTTTTTTTCTTTTGTTTTAGCAATTTTTAGAAACTGAAAAGACTTGGAGTAAACCAATCATTGTAAGAGAATGCATTTCCAAAAATCAGAACGTGTGTTTCGCGTCACGTTAAAGGGTAAAAGCGAAAAAAAACGAATTTAACGTCAACTAAGAATTAACGTAAACTATGGATAGCAACTGTTTTTTCTTTGTCGACGTTTATCGCCGTTTAGTGTGTGCTATCTTCTTTATTATGGTGCCAAGTGCCTACACTTTACTTTAATCGTGTATGAATTTCAAGCTTTGCAGTATACACATATCAGCATGTAATTTTAACGCTTGACGTCGCTAAATGGACGTAGGCAGCAACTACGGAGTTCAAAAAACACTGAAACATTATCAAAATGCATTCCAAACATCATACAAAATGAAAAAAAAAAGTTGATAAAGTGGCTGTTTGAAAGCTCATAAAACGCTGATAACGTAAATTGACGTTAAGAAAATGAAAAAAGGCTTTTGGGTTGAACAATGCACGCATGTTTCATTTCAATGCCTAGAATATGTCAATGAAATAACAAAAAATCACACTAAAGCGGTTTATGGTGAATTTTGCGTGATTCCTTTGTTCTTGTGAAAATTGATTTTCGGGGTTTCGTGACGTTTTGATAGCTGACGTCTGAAATTAGTTCATATTTTCAAATAATCTCAGCGCATCTTAATCTATCTTTGCTCAACTTTACGCAATGGAAAGATAAGTGTACATCGTATTCATTTACTACCAAAAAATTGACACACAGTATGTGTCAGGTTTCTTTAGTAGTTAAGTATATAAAGACATACAATAATATACAGTATACTAATGGGATTCAGAAGAAAGTCTTCAGACTTACACGAATCTGTATACCATTTAAAATATCATTGTACTCATTTTATCAAAAGGGGCTCTTTCATGGTATGGGAAATTAACATGGGAGTCTGCCCATGCTTGGAATTTGATAATATTATGTTTAATAATTGTCTGGGGCATGACTTTTATATTTATGGTGCATTTAAGTTTTTATGCAATTCCACTGCTAATTTATGACGTCATGTATGATATCACTACAATACCTTAGAGTACCTAGTTATAATCATTTCTAAAGTAATTGACATATCATGTAACAGGCGCAGAAATGTTTTATTAAATAACTATATCATTGATAAGTTCGTTGATACTATAAATGGCTTTGTATGTATTAGGATAGCGGGTAGGCATTCATTTTTATGAGATGGTACCCCAATATTCAACTGTATATTTTGTATTTTGTCAAATTTGGAATTAAAATTTTTACACGTTGCGGTCTTTGTCAAGATACCATTTCAACATATAAACTTTCCATATATGTTAAAAATATGTACTAGACAAAATTTCATGAAATTCAAGGACCGATAACATATTTTTTCAACTTGATGTAAACACATGGCCCTAATTCATCAAAATGTAAAAAATACAATAATTATGTTTCAGTGTAAAACATACCTGAATACTTGCTTAGTTTGAATTACCATGCTTGTACGTTTATTGGTAGAAGTTGATATGTTCAGTGTTTTTCCCTATTACTGATTGGAAAAAGAAAAAAAAAACAATATTCTTTGATATTAAGTGCCATGATTCTTATTTAATGAAGTGCTTACACAATAATATTACCCAAAACGACACAATATGGTGACACTGGACTTACCACATCAAGTTTCGAAAGTTAAAACTGCGTCTGTCTAACCAATGTTACACTTAATATGTAACATTATTAAGAATTTTAATTCATACAGAAGAGAAACCTTATGACAAGTCAGTTCATACAGGAGAAGAACCTTATATCTATGGTTTTATAACTGTAAGCCTCATTAATAAACCTGGTTCACAAGAATAATGCCCTGTCAAGCCTATTGATTAAAATATACCATTTTTGTCACAGACAACTCTTGGCTTCAAAGGTATTGCTAAATTTATGCTTAAATCTTCTCTGTTTATTCTGTTTTGTAAAACTGATGCTGATTTCCATCAAATGGCAACGTTTATTCTTTGGCTGGCTGTATATTCCAGGCATACAGTTTCTTTTTGGACCTCACTTACTCATGTAGAACGCTGATCTATGATACCTTTGATATGACTCTGTTACACATAACCCTGGTCACGGCACCGAAATGTGGTTACTCTAGTTCAGTTGGGATGTAAAGGAAATATTTGGTCTTCTTGTTTTCACACGTTTATTGATAGGATATTATGTTTCTTAAACAATATTATGCAGGACTTGAGGAGGTGATACACATTGTCTTGGCCCCATAGTGCCATGACATGGGGCCATGACCTTTGGCATTTCAGGCCATTATATCATTTGAAATTGTCTAAACATGTCTTTCTTTAAGAAAAGTGGAAGTAGATTTAAAAACAACCTCCTTCTGTCGAGATATTGATTCATTTCGACTAAATAATTAATTTTGCTAAAACTGACCTATACCCATAAGAGGTAGGAAATAACAAAGTTACCGGTTTTGGATTTTCATGAAATTTGGCTCAGATCTGTAGGATATATATGGCATGTTTTTGTGATAATATGATATCTTGACAATGACTAAAACATATCTATCTTTGGAATTGAATGTTGAATGTTTTGTAAATTTTGAAAAAAATATTGAAATTTTATAATCACTTCTTCAGAAAACGTAAACCATAATTTATCCAAATGGTTTCCTGGTATTAATATAAGGCCTATGGTATTTTGGATTCAATCTAGATGACAAATCATAGAAATAAACAAAATTTAAGATTTAGGACATGGAAATTTAGAGACAGGTGCCACCTCAAAGGTGGAGTACGTCAGGGTTGCTTCCTAAAAGTAAGTAATGGTGCAAAGATCAGGAATCGATACAATCAAGTACCACACCTGACCCAGGATACCAATGGGAAAGTGACAAACTCACAGAAGACACCACAAACGAGAGCCAAGAGGTCAGCCCTTTCCCAGCAGGTGACCACAAAGCACATATAAACAGACGCGCACAAAACAAAGCAAACACAAGACAGAACAAAAACATAAAAGATCCACAAAAGAAGTACCGCCTTGGAACGGTCAGTAAAATATTTTACTGGAGGGCTTAAACCGGTTTAACAGCGCCAACCTCACCCTTAATTCAGATGTGGATCAAGACACATAGATATTTGGTTTGCATGAAAGACCCCTAACTTATCAATGCATCATCTCCTAAAACATATAAATCAAGATATAACAAGGAGATAAAGCAAGGATAAGGACTCAACAGTAAATTAAACTTAATACCGGAGCAAAAGAAATCCAACAGGTAAACCCCGGTGGGCCCGACAAACAGCCAAAGCATCAGGCCCCTACCATCTCATCTAAGCCTTATTCTTAACTATCTAATTCAATACATACATTTTCATAGTTTGTATATAATGAGTCACTATTATGCAAAGTTTAAAGAAAATCCAGGAGTGGGCACAGATGCAAGTACCCCTTTGTAGAGAAAACCATTTCTGTACCAATGCTAATTTTGGTACTCAAATGTACTACGAGAGTTTGGAAACTTTTCAATTATATGTAATAGAGCAAGAGACTCCACGGGGATGGAAAATTTCATTTTCAAACGTTAAAATAGATTATAAATGTATAATAGTTCATAAATCTCAAGGTTAAAGAGTAGTACTTAAAGGCAATTTATTGGAATTGTTTAGTCCTAAATATATACTCCTGTATGATGATGAAGAGCTGCCTATTTGTCTCATCGGACAGATCTGTGACTCCGTATAAAAGAGCATTCAAGGTTGGTTCGCATAATTGAGATTGCATTATTTCCTGGCGCAAGTTATTAAATCTATTACAATCAAACAAGTAGTGTTTGGTAGTTTCTTGTCTACCACAAATGCAAAGCGGACTGTAAATGATGTTTTTTGAAAAGAGGTGGTGATTAAGAGAGCTGCAATCTATTCTCAGTTGAGAATGATAAATTTGACCAATGCGCTTGCCATCCAGATAGTAGAGAGGGAGAATTAAGACAACATTTAAAAGCGCTAATACTTGGTGCATTTCTAGTAGTATGGGGTAGTTCATTCCAATCGCGTACTACTGAAGGAAGAAAGGAATTGTAATACAACTGAGTATCTGAGCGTATGTATTTGTAATCAGATGCATTACGGAGGCTATATGCTATATTGTTTCCAACAGTAGGGAGGACAAGTGAAGACAAGTAGTCAGGACATAGGCCATTTATCATATTGTAGAATACTATTTGTTTATGTTTTTTCTTCAACAAGAGAGAGAGAGTATCCCATCCAACTTCTTTTAATATTCTTCTATTGAAACTAGCTTAGTGGCACCACTGGCAATACGCACAGCTTCATGTTGTATTTTTTCTAATTCATTTGCCTCGTATTGTGTACAGTTATCCCACACGACGTCGGCATATTCAAGTAACGGTATAATAAATGAAAAATATATGATCTGTAGTGATTTTCTGTTAAGTTGGAATTTCAGCTTTCGCATTACATTCATACGATGCCAAGCTTTTGTTTTGATGTTGTTTAAATGTTCATGACATGAAAGATCATTTGTAGAGGTTAGGCCCAGGTGTTTGTGAGACTTGACAGTGATGATGTCTTGCTGATTCATGTAAAGGGTTGGATGACGTGATTTAAAGAGTTTTCGTGAGAATAGTAATGACTTGGTCTTTGATGGATTAAAGGTAACAAGCCAGTTTGATGCCCATGTGTATATTTGTGAAATATCAGAGTTTAATATAGTTGCTGATTGGATTGGATTTTCGACTATGATAAAGAGGCAAGTGTCATCAGCAAAGAGGCGTATGGATGAGTTAATATTGCGTAAAATGTCATTTATGTAAATAAAGAAGTGTAAAGGACCAAGTATGGAACCTTGAGGCACACCAGCTTTTAAGTCGGTCCAATGTGAGAAGACCCCTGGCAATACTACCCTTTGTTTCCAGTTGTTGAGATAATCGGTGAACCATTGTAGAAGATGACCTTTTATTCCTACTGTTTGCAATTTGTAGAGCAGACCTTCGTGCCATACTCGATCAGACGCTTTGCTAATATCGCAAATTATTGCACACACTTCTTTACCTTCGTCTATTGCTTTACAGAATGAGTTACACAAAATAATTTGAGACATTTATCATCGGGATCCATATTTTTGACTTGCATATCAAATGAGAGACATTAAATGAAATGTCTATAATATTATACAGCGTGTCCAAAACATGATGTAATCAATTATAACAACAGTTCCTGTTTAATGACGCCACTTCCTGTTTAAGAGCCATCTAGCATAACAGGTGCCCAATTATTTATCAACTGTAAAAAATTTTATTGTGGTAAAATATTCAAACTTATTTTTATCTGAAAAAAACAACAACAACAACAAACAACAAAACAAACAACGTTACTCATTCAACCTAAACGTGTTTCTCTAAAAGTCAATATTTTGTCTGAAGGGATAAATTTATATGTTCTACCATTGTTCCCATTGTTTTGTCATTTTTGCTCAAAAATAGAGGGAAGATACATGTTGGGTCAGTTCTAACAAGCACCCGCCATCTATGTTTATAGCAAGTGTAGGGAAACTAATTTAAACCCCAGTAAAATCCAAGAGTTCTGTTTAAAGGTTAGGGTCAACGGGGATCTACATTCATTGAGTGCGTTAACGTGATGTACACCGACAAAGTCACACCGGATAGGCGGCAATCGAAAACGGTAATAACTACGTAGATAAAAAATCGATATAAACAGAGTTTTCGATTGTCACCCAGAAGGCGACAATTGGCAATCGAAAACACTGTTAACAGCGATTTTTCATCCGCATTCGTTGATAGTTAAGAACGTTTTCGATTGCCGCCTACCCGGTGTGAAAGTGACGACTTGGATTTTTACCGAGGCATGGAATTAATGAACTAGTTTTTGTGGAAATGTTCTAATTATTCAGAAAGTCTATCCTCTTTGGTGTCGTCATTATAGACAATAAAATGACATTGATGCTTCTTCAAAAAATATAAATCATTAATTGGTGAAAGGCAATTTTCTGATTTGTTCAGCCTCCGCGGCAAAATAATAATGATAATTTTCATCATGGAAACATCTCCGTACAAAAGTGACCACAGATTCACAACTTAAATGTAGTAAAAACAACACATCAAAAACAACAAAAAAAAAACACACACACACAACAACAATAAGGGAATCTGGGGTTGATATTGACATAATAAAAATGATATTCTACAAGATTTCTTCTTAAAATCACAAGTTGTGGATATCTATTAGAATTGCCTTCTCGCTATACCTTGTACTTACTTACCAAACAGTGAATTATTACTCAACAAATCACTGCCATGGCTAATCGATTTCTTAAATAATTGTTATTCACGTAAATAACGTCTACTTCTACTAGATAATGATTGAAATTAAAACCGTGCCTGCGATTTCATCCAAAAGTTTTGGAAACAATAAACATGTTTCCGAGGCCTCGGTTTTCGTTTAGTTTCATGCTGCCTTTTTTGTGTCAGAATTTCTGTGACGTTTCACCTTTTGTGTGGGATAATTATAATATCTCGAGTTCAAATTTCAGCCAGATTTGATCAAGGATTGTAGAGTTAACTGCCCTTGAGCGTCTGAAAAAATCCCGTCGACTTCATTTCATTTTCATTGCTTTCCTGTTTATTGCTTTCCTATTACATGTGAGCCACGGCATGAGATTTCCAACAATTAGACATTTGACAAGTGTAGACTCGGACGAGCCTCTGCAGCCTCCTTTTAAGCTTAGAAACTGCAGATGGTGTTCAGTCAGTAACCTTAATGTCATAGAATATTCAAGCGACTAGCAAAGGCTCTGTTCAGACTGCGCGTATGCGCAGGCTGATCTGAGGCTTTGATGGTTGCTCATACCACATGGTTGGAAATCTCATGCACTGGCTCATGTACTTTTATCATTGGAGAAAAGGTGTTAGCACTCACACTCCTTCATTATGATTGGATCTTCTTCATTCTTGCAGGTAACGAGGGCAACCATAAAAGCTTGAATGAGTTCGATTTTCGGCTCAAATCTGGTTGAAATTCGAGCTCGAGATATTATAATTATCCTCCTTGCAATTATGAAGAAGATCCGATAAAAAAATGAAGGCGCTAGAGTGCTAGCCCCATTATAACCCTATGAACGCTATCCGTTGCCATGAAAGCCAGAGTTCCAATCCAATCTGGCCCAAAAGCTAATGCAGCCTTTCCACTACTACAATGCTGCTTCGGATAAAATTTGGTTGCGTTCGATCTTTTGGTTGCGGAGATATACATGTTTGAAAGTGTGAACAGAAGGACGAATGCACGCACGGCTCGATAGTATACAATTAGCGTCGGCTCAGGTGAGCTAAAAAGTAGGTACAGGGCTGTTCCTTAACCAATTATTAACCAAAGGATAAGATGATTATAAACTTCTATGAAGCATGTTTTCTTGTCTTTATGCCATTCGTTTTATATATCGAATTCACTTGAATAAATAAACAAATCCAAACCATTTTTATATATTGTTAAGAGCGTAAATATAGTGCAGTGGAATAGACATACGGTTTGTTTTTGAATTTCGGGATGAAGAGTAAGCCAAATAAGGAGTCTTTTTCAAACTATCGCTGCAAATAAGAAAGGCGCTAATCAGACTGCGTGAGTCCACGTGTATAATGTAGGCTTCCTAATGATGGGGCTGAGGAAAACTGGTCATATTACTAACCTGGTGATTAGAGGCAATTAAACAGACTCGATAATAGTTGCATCATTATCAGGTTTCCGAATTGTTCTGGTACTTACGCAGTATACATGTCATATTTCGCTATATTCATATTTATTAAGAGTTGTCTCAAAATATCTCCATTCATTTCACTTGCCGGCAGTAAACCCAAACAAGGTAATGGACTGTCGTTTTGAGGTAAATATAACTTATATCTTTAATGTCAACTAATTATGCCAAATATTGCCTTTGATAAGTTAATGCCAAGGGGTCAGTTGTTCAAAATATATTTTGCCTAACGATGTCGTCAAGACGTCAAATCGTAAACACATGCTGATTACGTTATCAAATACATTGTCATATTTTGTTGGAAAATGATTCTTACAATTTCCTGATTCTTACAATTTTCCAACAAAAAATAACAATATATTTTAATAATAATGGTTGAAATTTTAACGGAAAATTAACTAACAGCGTCGTTAATTACGAACAACTTGCCCCAAGATCACTGTAGTCATACCACTACTGCAACTTGGGTTTCATCACTTATTCCGGCGTTAAGGTAACTTTCTCATCATGTTCAATTTCTTCATTTAATCACAGATAAACGCCCCAAAATGCTTAGGTTCCCATCGATTTGTGTTCATCAAATTCATATTGGAACTTTTACCTTAGCTTTAAAATTACATGAAAACTTCAACGTTTGATGTCTATGCATGAAATAACTTAATACGGTTTTGTCATCGTGGATAATTAATCAATGACAAAACGTATATTTATGACTAAACCGTAAATGACATTTTTTAACATAACTGTAAAAACACATTTTAAATCTGTTTTTATGTCCGTTTTGGCAAAACAACACAGAATTTGTTAACTATACGATGCAATCTTGAAGCAAACATATTCAAAAGTTCTGGTTTTGTCAACTTGTATTTGAAGGTAATTTTACTTTAACATCGGAGTGGGTGACGAACCCCAAACTGCCATAGTAGTATGACCACAGTGAAGGTGTTAACGTCTGTCTGAGAAATGCATTGACGATTTCTGCTGACCAATTTACATTAAATTTTGATTGTTAAATACAAGTAAAAAGAGGCACGAAGTTGTTACCAATACTTTGATAAAAAAAGTAAAGAAAAAGAAAAAAAGTTTACTAGTTGCTAAAAACTTCCTTATCCGGGAGAAGTTTTCAGAGTATATTCTGTTTGTTGTGGTTCACTGTTAAGCTCATATGAGCCGTCAGGCTCATAATTTGAGCTTATACGAGGGCCTCGTAGTACACCCTTGCTTATAGTATCCCTTGCTTATAGTAAAAAAAAATGGCAGGGCATAGTAAGCCAGCCTAGCTCGGGTTTTAATCAGATTTGCCCATCTTGTGTCTTTCTTATGAATATTTTCATTGCTCATAAAGGATCTAAATGTTCTTTTCTTAATTTTTATCACTGCAGCTCGGGTTGTGCCGTGTGCAGCCTAAAAGTCTACAGATGTACCACGACCTCTGACCAATGACCTTTGGGTCTTTCTATTTCAAACGATTGATGCAGAATGCGTAGAATGAGCCAGTCCGACTGGAACATATGTGTATGTCAAAGTGTTTATAGTAAATGTAAATAAACGCCTGCAACCTTTTTTCTAGAACAACATATCAATATTGTAAACAGAGTCACGCTTCAAAGCTTTTTGGTTTATCTTTACCTGCACTTATCTTTAGTGTAGATTATATTTTACGATTGTTCTTTTTGGTTAAAGGAAATATTCGAAAATAGTCATACGTTTATATACATTTTCTGAACAAATTTTAAAAGTTTGGGTTATTTTGCGACTAACATATTAAACTTTAAGACGGCTGCCTTGTTAAATTTGCATTCTAGCTATTTTTGATCCGCATTCAACGATTGTTAAGAGCGTTTTTGATTGCCGCCTATCCGATGTGATGCTGCATCATCCTTAGAAACAAGTTGCCTTACATAGAGGTAAGATAAGTGTATGCTACCATTTTAGGCTCTACAGAATCGCACAATCAGCGAAGTGGCAAATGAAGAACAGGTGGCTGACAGAAATGCTACGCACTGTGCTACCGTGTTGCCAATCGTACATGTCACTCCACTGTGGAACAGCAATTTCATCCTGGCTCTTTGCTACTGTTTACTCCTTGGAGTGGCTTTGTTGATTGGAACTTTCGGAAACGTCATAATCATCTTTGTGACGTCAACAACGGGCGCCATGAACAAGGTCGGGAAACAGTTTATCATAAATCTGGCGGTTTCAGACCTGTGTGTTGCAGGAATAGCGGAGCCAATGTGCATTGTAGGTAAGTGGTCATTACGAAAAAAAACCAGTAAAAAAAAAAAATAAAAAAAAAAAAAAAAAAAATAAAAAAAAAAAAAACACAAAAAAAACGCCTATGCAATATCTTGCACTTTTTCACTTCTGTGAAAATGGTAATTGTTAGGTGAAAATTTGTATCATACTCCTTATGTTTGCAATAAACATAGCTCGTGGGCTCGGGGGGGGGGGGGGGAACTTGCGGGTAATTTTGGTACGGGTATGCGGGCCAGTTTTTTTGAAACCTACACCAATCATATACCTGGTCTTCGAGAAAAATGACCTATTCATATACTTGATCGAACAAAATGTTTACATATTCATATACTGTTCTTCGATTTTTATATACCCTCTGTGCTGTCTTTAAACAGAGTTTATAAACAGATATTACAATTTTTGGTTTCTAAGCTGAATATCTGGGCAAACTATGAGTATTTTCAAACAGGGATGTCAGAAAATGGGACCATTCATATAACAATGATGAAACACTGGGTCAGTCATATACTTTTTATTAGAAAAAGGGGGCTTATCGTATACCTGGCAGCGCTGAAAGAGGGGACTATTCAAGCCGCAAATATGTACTATGTCATATATTGGTATTTACAACCCCCCGAGCTCGTGGGTACACGGTAAAACCGCCTCAATTGGGCGGCTCTAACGAACACCCGCCATGCTTTAAAGCAAAAATAAGAAAATAATGTATTCACCTGTAAACCCCAGTTTAACTATAAAAGTGGGGTGTATTGCAGGCCCCCTAGATAAGAGTGTGTAATTGAAAATTAGTTTTCTCATTTCTCAACTAAAACATATGTTGTGGGTAATCAAAAGAACCGTCTCAATTAGACTGTTCTTTTGAGCACCCAAAACATATGTTTAAATTGATGGGTAAGAAAATAATGACAAATATGCTCAAACATTTTGCTTAACTGGGCCTATGGTGTAAGGCGTAAATTTCTTTGACGTGTTATCCTGACTACTTCAATCTTGTTTTTTTTGTTTTATGCCTTACTCAACGACACTGATGAACAGCGGATGTCATGTCGGGACGAGGAGTATTCTGACTACTTGCAATTCTAATTATTTGCCGTTTTGGTCTTGATGTCTTGATTTGGCATTAGGGAAACACCTCCGTACAAAAGTTACCCAAGTTTTGCAAGAAACACATACATGTAGTAAAATTGCGATATTCAATGCAAAATGCCCTACCACGTTTAGAAGAATACTTTTATATAGTTTGTGAATTCCAGCCGGGAACCAGCGGCATGCATTGGGCGATGACATTATTATAGACGATCAAAAGGTAATATATTATGAAACGTATTGGAATTGATAGTTAAAGTGCAAATTCAAATTTCTGACTTTTGTCTATTAGGGTAAAATTCAATTTAAAAATAATTTTGATTCGGAATTGCTTCAGAAATAGTAAGTGAGTATGATCAGGAAATATCACAATCACAAACTACACACAAATATATGGCACCTCGACGAAGAACAACAAAACAATCACGAGACACCATGAAAACAACATAAGCAAAGCAAACAGCTCTCTCTTCCCCATCAAGGCGATTGCAAATATAGAATGAACACAAAGTAATGCACAACAGGTTCGAAATACATTGAAACAAAAAAAATGTATGCTCTTTTTCTCAGCGGTGATAATGGGCGTGAACTGACTACCTGATCTATATTTCAGCGGTGATAATGGGTGAGAATTGGTTCTCTGACAAGTGGTTGCTATGTGAACTGACTGCCGCTCTGTGCACGACGGCCTGCTTCTGCTCCTTCCTAAGCCTGACTGCAGCCACTTTCAACCGCTACATGTACATCTGTCAACGACAGACATATGACAAGATCTTCAACGAAGCCTCGACTATAATAACTTGCCTTGGTTGTTGGATTCTTGCCTTTGGCTTCGAGTTTCCTAACCTCATAGGTACGTATATGGGCCTCATTGCGAGAAAACCTGTCTTCGGGGCTTCCGACAAAGCGAGTTTCAAAACCGTCTCCTCCGCTACAGAGACTAGCTAGAAAATTGAAATTTCATCTGTAGCAAGTCTATATATGGTACTTTACTTAAAGCGAATAACAAAGGCGCTGATCAGACTGCGCGTATGCGCAGGCTGGTCTGCGCCTGTGTTGTTCGCAAACCCCCGAAGACAGGTTTTCTCGCGTCGAGGCCCATATGTTATAGATCATATATTACAATTATAAAGGAATCTAGTGGGAACGAGCGTAGCGAGTGAACCACTTTATTTCTTTATAATTGTAATATATGATCTATGACCTACTTATAGTTTTCTCTGTCCCTTACGAGACTTCTCCTTCGGAAATGGTCGCATTGACCACTTCACGGATTTACATGTACTTAATGAAATTACTTAAAGACATATGCGGCTAAATCCATTTGCGCATCATTTCTGCGTGGGATAACTCAGAAGTAATTTTCTATTGTAAATGTACGATTATTGCTAGCCGCGAACGACCTGACCTCCTAGTTTGTGTTTATCGTGTCGGACTATAGAACAGGCGGCCTAGGGTCGATTCCTGGGTGGACACTAGTTTACAGCGTTTTTTCTCTTTCATTTTAGCTTTTTTTATGCTGAATTACTTCATACTAGTTATATGGAATTACAAAAATGACATTTTTCCTACTACTTTACGTTTTATATTGAATTATGAACGAAATCTGTGGGGTTGGGGGTAAATTTGACCCTCCTGAAAGAAAATTAGCACGGTGACCCCCATTTTTTTATTATTTTTTTTGAAAGGTATTGGTATAGTCCATGACATAAAAGCAAAATTTTAAGATTTTCTGTGTCAGATTTTTAAACTTATATTTTACTCTTAAAACCCCAAATCCAGTTTTTTGGCGTATTACCAAAATATATCATGCAGTATCTTTTCACAATGCATTTTCACATTTTCTTGAACGCTTGAGGTCATAAGCAATAATTAAAATTAAAATAAAGAAGCTGGGTGAAGATTACAACTATTTAGCTTTATGTTTAGGACTTTGGTTATTCTTAGGTTAATTCAGAAAATTGGTCAAAGGCTGAAAACTTGCACATGAGATTATGAAAAATTAAGCACGGTAACATATCCTTTTTATTTCATAAATTGACAGTCTATGCATAAAACAAGCGGTATGCAAAGTATTATAGATATTATAATATGGGAAGTATTTAGTAGCATATGTCCTTAATAGATATAACACATATCGCCAAAATATGTGATTAGGTTGGCCAAAAAATCAAATTTCTGCGTAAGCTGATTGGCCGGGAAACACAGGAAGGGGCGGAGTAAACTACCAGCTCGATTAAAGGGTAATATATATACAAAAAAAGCCCCATCAGTTTAACTGTTTGCACAATTTGTTGCTTTAGAAAAGTAAAGATAATTAATATGCCATCATATATAACCCCTACCAAAATTGGAATTAGATACATTAGAATTGAGCCAGTGCATGAGATTTCCAACAATTTGGTATGTGCGACCAGCAAAGCCTCAGACCAGCCTGCGCATACGCGCAGTCTGATCAGAGCCTTTGCTTGTCGCTTGAGTATTCTATGATTGTTAAGCTACTGACCGAGCGTCATTTGGAGTTTCTAAGCTTAAAAGGAGGCTGCACAGGCTCATCTGAGTCTACTTTTGTCAAAATGTCAAATTGTTGGAAATCACGTGCACTGGCTCAAGTGTTTTTGAATGCGTATCATCAAGAAACCATCAGAACTGGGACAGAATAATCCCATCATTTCGGTTCAGTTGTGTACGCAGATGCGTTTTGTGTATGGTAGCTATGCCCATCCCTATCCTGCACCCTGTTCCAGACTTGATGCATGGATAAGTTAGGGGTCTTTCATGCAAACCAAAATTTAAATTTGAGCCAGTGCGTGAGATTTCCAACAATTTGACATTTTGACAAGTGTAGACTCAGATGAGCCTGTGCAGCCTTCTTTTAAGCTTAGAAACTCCAAATGACGCTCGGTCAGTAGCTTAACAATCATAGAATACTCAAGCGACAAGCAAAGGCTCTGATCAGACTGCGCGTATGCGCAGGCTGGTCTGAGGCTTTGCTGGCCGCACATACCAAATTGTTGGAAATCTCATGCACTGGCTCAAATATCTATGTGTTTTGATCCACATCTGAATTAAGGGTGAGGTTGTCGCCGTTAAACTGGTTTAAGCCCTCCAGTAAATTATTTTACTGACCGTTCCAAGGCGGTTCTTCTTTTGTGGATCTTTTATGTTTTTGTTCTGTCTTGTGTTTTGTATGTCTTTGTGCGCGTCTGTTTATATGTGCTTTGTGGTCACCTGCTGGGAAAGGGCTGACCTCTTGGCTCTCGTTTGTGGTGTCTAACTGTAAGTTTATCACTTTCCCATTGGTATCCTGGGTCAGGTGTGGTACTTGATTGTATCGATTCCTGATCTTTGCATCCTTACTTACTTTTAAAATCTAATTGGTGGACCGGTATCTCAGACATCCGTCTGTGTTAAGGACATATGCTACTAAATACTTCCCAGTTGAAATATGCTCAATATTTTGCATATAGTTTGTTTTATGTATGGGCTTTCCATTTATGAAATAGAAAGTATATCTCACAGTGCTTATTTTTTCATAATCTCATATGGAAGTTTTCAGCATTTGACCAATTTTCTAAACAGATGATAGAATAACACTACTCCTAAACATCGAGCTAAAATTGTTGTAATCTTCAGCCAGCTTCTTTCTTTTTACTCAAATTATTGCCCATGATCTCAAACCTTTTAGAAAATGTGTAAGTTTATTTGTTATCTTACGCTGTGACAAGATACTGCATGATATATTTTGGCAATTCGTCGAACATTGGAATTTGTTTTATTCATATTATATTAAACAATCTGATGTTTGAAAAGCTTTAGATTTTTTTTATTTCATGGATTATTATAGTACCTTTCAGAAAAAAGAATAAAAACCTTGGTTCACCGAACTAATTCTCTTTCAGGAGGGCCAAATGCAACCCCACCACCATAGGTTTCATGCATAGTTCAATACAAAAAGTTCAGGAATGACCATTTCGGTCGTTTTGATGATGCCATTTTACTGAGTATGATGCAATTTAGCATTAAAATGATACAAAAAAAAAAAAAAAAAAAAAAAAAAAAAAAAAAAAAAAAAAAACCACTGAAAATAGGTGCGCATGAGGGAATCGATCCAGGTTCTCTTGTTTCGTAGCCAGCTACGTTTACCACTAGGCCACGAATTCATGTCCTGCGCGGCTCTTAACAACCATACAAATAGAAGAGGCTCGGTCACTTTTGCATTTGTAACCGGCGAAAACATCGTTTGATTTCGTCTGAGCTACATTTATCTGTCTTTGGTACGGAGACGATCATTTTTGATAAAAGGTCAATGGATATTTCGGACACCCGTTAATTACTTTATTTTGTCAAGAAAATGTCGAGGCATCAATATGAGATAAGAGTATCTGAAAGATGTGTTGATCCGAATCCGTAAATGGTCGAAAGACAGGACTCAGACACCTTTACCTGTTTCCTGATGCGGGAATAGTGGGCATGTGAATTAGCCGCATATGTCTGTAAGAATTGAGCCAGTGCATGAGATTTCCAACAATGTGGTATATGCGACCAGCCAAGTCTCAGATCAGCCTGCGCATACGCGCAGTCTGATCAGAGCCTTTGCTAGTCGCTTTAGTATTCTATGATAGTTTAGCTACTGGCTGAACACCATTTGGAGTTTCTGAGCTTAAAAGGAGGCTGCACAGGCTCGTCTGAGTCTACACTTTTCAAAATGCACATTGTTGGAAATCACATGTGGCGGCTCTGAGCCAGTGCATGAGATTTCCAACAATGTGGTATATGCGACCAGCCAAGCCTCAGATCGGCCTGCGCATACACGATGTCTGATCAGAGCCTTTGCTAGTCGCTTTAGTATTCTATGATAGTTAAGCTACTGGCTGAACACCATTTGGAGTTTCTAAGCTTAAAAGGAGGCTGCAGAGGCTGGTCCGAGTCTACACATGTCAAAATGTAACATCGTTGGAAATTTCATGCACTGGCTCAGATAATGTTTTCCCACCCTTCTTAGTTTAGTCTAGCGTTAAAATGCAAATAGGAGTGCTAGAAAACACGTTTGTGGGCACTTTTGCGGCAAGAAGGGCAACAGTGCCTAAGTTACTAAGGGACATGTCCTCTTTCATTTTTTGCCTGTTGCCCAAACCAAAGATCATTATTAAGGTCAATATATGAGGTCAAAGGTCAATAGGTGCAAAATGATGTATAACGCATTAAACACAGTACTTAAACATCAAAGACACTGGCATTTTGCTGCAAATAATTTCAAATAACTGAAATACTGACGTCTAGTTAGATAAATCGTTGAAAATTTATCATCTGCGATCACAAACACAGCTGTCTGTTCGTCTGTATGTATTTACAGGTATTGCATAGTGCCTGGATTGGTTATGTACATTTGTGATAGTTATCACTTTTTCACAAAAAGCACTTAATAAAAGTCTTTGTAATTCAATCTAACATTTTTTGAATGAAATATAAAGCTGTCTTGGAAACGCAATACTGTGCACTGATCAGTCTGCACTTGGTGCGCTGCATTTATTGACATCGGCAGTGCATCTGATGTGGTTAACACCAAGCACCAAATGCATCTTTTACACACAGAAACGAAAAACTAATTACACTTTTTCGTGACTTTCTTTGACATCACAAATACAGCTTGATCAATTAAAATCAGTCAATAACATCTTTTATTAAAAGTAAGGAAGAATGCAAAGATCAGGAATCGATACAATCAAGTACCACATCTGACCCAGAACACCGAATAGGAAAGTGACAAAAACACAAGACACCATCACATTCAAGAGAGCCAAGAGGTCAGCTCTTTCCCAAGGGGTGACCACAAGGTGGCAACAAACAGACATCTAGTATTGGCAAAGACAAACAAAAATAACAAATAACGATCCACAAAAGAAACACCGCCTTGGAACGGTCAGTAATAAATTGCTGGAGGGCTTAAACTAGTTTTACGGTATTAGGACACATAGATGTTCGGTTTGCATAAAAGGCCCCATACTTATCCATGAATCATCTCCTGAATACTGGAGCAAAATAAATCCAACTCTTAAACCCTGGAGGAACCGATAACAGACGCAGCATCAGGCCCAAACCATCTATAGATTAGTCTTTAAGTCGGAACCTTCATGGTCCGACCCACAAAAGCAAGGTTATTTATTTCTTATTTGAAACGACTTGCAACAGGCAGTTGCCTGTAACTCGTTCGATGAACAGATGTGCATCATTTGCCAACATTCGTCAAAAGCAAGAAGGTGTCTGCTCTTGGCGAGGATGGTTGTGACAAGCTTCTACAAGCAACATCTGACCGATGAGAGTGCTGTGACTAAGGCAACATAGATGTAATTGACATATTAGGATTGGTAGACCTTAAACACCTTAATTGCGCAGGAAAGAGGGTTAATTCTTTGCACCCTTACTTACTTTAAATATCACAGACCTTGTTTTTCAAGTTTCATGTTTGCATTCCACATAGCTAGGTAAAAGCTAAGTACTAGGAGGCATACGGATACTTCAGAAGAGGCGTCCACTTCTTGCGATTCTAGGCCGTCTAGGCGATCATAACCACCGCTAGATAAATCACTTTGCATCTTTGCCTTCACACTTTAAGGGAGGACTTAAACCCAATACTGACATTACCTTAGTCAAAATAGATTATGTCATAGTCATAATTTGATTTACAGATGCTGGTTAAGCGTTCCAGTAAAATATTTAACTGAACGTTCTAAGGCGGTACTTCTTTTGTGGATCTTTCATGTTTTTTTCTGTCATGTGTTTGTAATGCCTTTGTGTGCGTCTGTTTATTTTTTCGCCTTATGGTCACCTGCTGACCTCTTGACTCTCGTTTGTGATGTATATCTGTGAGTTTGTCACTTTCCCATTGGTATCCTGGGTCAGATGTGGTACTTGATTGTATCGATTCCTGATCTTTGCATCCTTACTTACTTAGACTAGAACAATGTATGATTTTGCAGTAAAAGATTGCCTGTACCATCCTACATGTAAAAAACGTTTCTATACATAAAGAATCAGAAGATGTTTCGCCCCACAAATTAGGTCTCCATAAAATTGCTTTTGAACTTAGGTTTGGCTTTGAAAATATAGAAATTTATACATTGCAAGCATTATGGGAGCGTTACACTAATGTTCTCCTTGCTATGGCGAAGCATCTGGGTCATTAGGAGACAATCGAACCTCAAATACCAGGGGAATTACAGTTTGTTCCACATTTGAATCCACGTGAACCGCTTTGATTTCTCCAATGAAATCAGCCAGAGAAATAGTCTAACTTCTAAAGAAAAGTGTTGATGAACCATCAGGAAGCCAAGAATCTAAGTAGGTTCTGAATAAAACTACCATGCATATTTCAGGGTCTGAGTATAAGTTATATGCAGGTATCATGTAGCCAAGAATTTACTCAAGGAAGCGGTATCCGACAGGTTTAGGATATGGGCAGCTAACAAATGAAACATTAGTCTGCAAAATACTTGACCCATCAATCGGATCACTAATGTTGACCAAATGCGAGTGTTTTTGTTTAATAAGGGAAAGGACCCAGACAGGCTTCCTTCTACATCTGGTGCATTAAACTCCACATAAGACGAGCCCATTATAAGACAACTATATGGTTGAATGTTATAGTTTCTTCCCCAGAGCACATTGATCCGGAAACTTGTGCATGGTTGCGAGACCCCTACAGCAACCAATTGAAACCAAAGCTGTTGCTGTAAGAACCTATACCTAAAGTATGTACGCAGTTGTTGCAATGCAGCTGCAAAGTGTGTGCCACAAGGCGGTGCAAATGTAGATCTAATCCTAGTAATATCAATTTCTTCTGTCTTGTGGCTGTGGTTCTATTACATGTGGCAATCCACTGAATGTTGTGGAAGAGACAGATAATCAGGATATATTGTAACGAAGAACATTTTATTAATAGTTACTATTATTAGAGATGAAAGATATCAGTTTCAATTGTATATCTATAAATGACATTCGAGATATTTTACGGTCAATTTCCGGTTAAAACTATTTGCAAAGGTTGCATAGGGTGCTTTTATAATGCACCTTGTGACCTTTGACCCAATAATACGTACTTTTCAAATGAGGGCATAAGCCTCTAAAATAAGAAAAGGTCATTTTAAAGCTGGTTGCTGTTTAAAAGCCCGGGTATGTTTTATCTAATAAAAATGTCAACATAAATTCGTAATAACACTTAGATGATGATTCTGAAATTGCGCTTGATGAACCTTGATCCTAATAATGATCTTTTATGAGGTCATAAGAATTGAAACAAATGATATACCAATTAAAATAAAGTCACTGATATCGATCAGACAAGGTACAGCGAATTCCATCAATGTCAGTCCAAGTCATTATTTTATAGGCATAAAATCACAAATTTTATATACACTTAGTGACCTTTTGACCCCTTTGCGACCTTGTGTAGGGTCAGTATGCTTTGTATATTGGACGCATTTATTCAAGGAATGTTGGTTGAGTTCGATAAACCAATTTGCGTTTTATTTTGCGAAATAAATATAAATACAAAATTTGCAAATTAAACTCACCATAATATTATGCACTTGATGACCTTTGGCCTCCTATTGTGACCTTATTTGGGGTTTCCCATTTGGGCAACAGGGCAAAATCAGTTCAGGAGTGTTTGCTTATATTAATAAGCCTAGTGGCACCTTATGCCCCAAAAGTGCTCACACTTCGAAAAAAATATCTCTGAGAACACCTGTCTAGTTGGGTAGACTACGCCTAAGATCAGAAACCCATCAGTGGCAATGGAACAGAACAGCACCCTGTTACTCATTGTGTGCCTGTATGACTGCTGTCTCGAATGCTCGTCTGTATTATACTACTGACTTAAAGTTAAGCATATCTTTAAAATTTTAGGATATTTTTTTGAAATAACTATCATCAACAAAATTGCTCCAGTGCCGCATAATGAAGGAGTATATCAATGCTTCTGTCTGTTACAGCTTTTATTTGTGTACACTGATGATACAATTAAATATGCAGACTTTGTTCAAAAAGTGACCTTCTTGACTTAAACTGGAAGTGCATTATTTAGAAATCAATTTTGTGTTTTTCATTAACTCTAAATAATATGCATGCCAGAATAAAAAGTTTGCCAAGTTTTATTAGAATTACATAATAGAACTTAAAATGGCAAATAATCTTGGTCTCCAGTTTTTGCTAGTTTCGTATGGTTTTTCGGGTACATTCATAGATTAAGCATTCATATCTTACATGAGTCTAAAACTATTTGACAAAATTTCAATCCCGCTAGTATATAAATAGACAAACTTTAGTTTGCAGCGTTTTTTCTCTTTCATTCTAGCTTTTTTATGCTGAATTACTTCATACTAGTTATATAGAATTACAAAAATGACATTTTTAAACTTTGATTATCATGAGTACATGTTTGATTTTTTCTATTGCTAGTTTCCACAATAAATTGGTATGCAAATGTGCTTAACTTAATGCCAATAGTATGATATAATGTTTCCCACCCTTCTAGGTTGGGGCGACAACGCCTACGACACCAAGGCCCACCAGTGTCATTGGGACCGAACAGCTGACCTATCCTACACCTTGTTCCTGACTGTATTTCTGATTGGTGGGCCGCTCTCTCTCATGTCCGCCTGTCACGTGCTTATATTGCGAAAGATATGGAGAACGAAAGCAAATATCTACGCTATGGATAGAGATGGAAAAAAAGGGTAGCTATTTATTGACAGCATATTTTACTGTCGTCGCCACGGACCCATTAAACTAACACTGTAACCACACAGGATATGCGGCAATAGAAAACGTTAATGATATCGATGAACGTAGATCAAAATAGTTAGAAACAGTGATTTCGATTGCCATTTGTCGCCAGTCGGGCGATAAATGGCGATCGAAATCACTGTTTCTAGTAGGCCTTGAGCTGGCTATAGACCCCCCTCTCCCAAGGGGGAATTTTTTACACTATGATTTTTTAAAACTACATTATATAAGACACAAAATAAAATATGTAAGCCATCTGAGAGTGGCAGCGTTAACGTGTAACATTAGGTTATATACGTTACCCCCCCCCCCCCCCCCCCGAAATAGCACTAAACGTTCCGGATAATGCCTCAACCATGACATGTTCGTACATATTTGCATGCTGACACAGGTTTATGAACTTCTTATAATACAGATACATATTTTCAGTATTAATTTTATAAATATCTTGAGTTATTACCGTTGTATACGTTACTTAGTGTTTCCTGCTTTATTTCCGAGTATCAGTATGGTATTTAATAACTATAAGTGTATTACATCTGTCACAGAATATAGTAAATCTATAAGACTGCTACTTAAATGACTTAAATTTCTTTATTATGGTCGCTTACACTATTTTTCATGCCCATGTTACGTATGTTACCCTCAAAATAGCATTAAACATTCAAGTTAATGTCTCTAACAAGCCCTGTTTATACTTATTTACATGCTGGCACAGGTTTATGTACTTCTTTTAACAAGGTTTACCTATCTTTATTCATTTAATAATAGGCCCTGAGCTTTAACTGTAATGTATGTTACCAAATGATACATAAGTTATTCTGAGTATCTGTATAGCAGAAGTTGACTATACATGCATAAAGTCTGTCAGAGAATTTAGAAAATTTATAAGGCTGAAATAAATTGAAGTTCCTTCTTAATTTATGGTGATTTAAATTATTATTATAATGTGATATATCAACCTTCACTGTTTGCTCACATAAACAGTAGATACCATGCATTCAAAGCGGAAAATCTGAAAGACAATCACTGTGAAACAGCTCAGTTTTGGGCAAGGCTTATGTTAACAATTCAGATGATTGTGACACTGATAAGGGCTACAAGGAAAACAACTTTGAATTGCATGTGAGCTCTATCTGTATGCCTTGTTCCCAATGTTCATTGCACATAATAACAACAAATATGCACAATATGTACCTGTGTAACTGATTACACTCACAAATTTGTCTGATACACATCGCAGATGCAAAGAACTTCTCGAACAAAATGGGTTTAGTGTGTCACAACCATTGTGTATTTGCTTGAGAAATGCTTTTGACATAACTATAAGGCAAACAATAGACCCGTGCCAAGTCAAAGGAGGTATTATAGGCTTCAGCAAATAGAACTACACTTCGTACTGCAAATGAAATGGTGATTTACTCATCACATCAGAGCTCAATGCACAACTCTTCAATGCATTGAAATCAAATATTCAATCTGCTCAGATGCAAAGTAGAACGGGTTCTAGAGGCAGTTTCTGGCTTCACCAATCCTTTTAGTTCTAGTTCTGAAGACAATGAAGTGTGCTTTTTGTCTTTAGGGTTTCCTGCTAAGCCTGGGATAGCTAAGGATCTTATTGAGGCTGATGACATTGGCAGGAAAGCTGTTGCAGACTTCATTGACTCACTTTAAGTTGAAAATATGTCTTTCACAACCTCATAAAATGCTACAAGCTAATAAAGTTTTGAGGCTTGCGAGGTCAAGAAGAAATTGCCATATTTACAAAACGTAATCAGCCAGATGAGAGCTTAAAGGAGCGTCTTTGGTCAGCATGACCTTCTTTCCATTGGACATAATGTTGACCTTGAGTTGACACTGCCATTCCTTCTGGGACCTGTACGATGATAACTGTCAACTCCTGATAGAATTTCCACCAAAACTGACAAGTCCAATTTCTGCATGGCTTGCAATCACACACTGAACCAACATTAGATTGACCATCTAGTGCTGCAAATAACTTTGATGGTAATGCCATACTACAGACAATAAAAGCTTTTCCTGTTACCTTCAAGGGTCTGATGGAACCAGTATTTGGCAGGGCATGTTGGTTTTGTCACTGATACATATATACAATGTATAATTAGCAGTCGATAAAGTCATACAAACTTTCTCGCAGAGGATAACCTGGATGTTTTGTTTCACACTGATCTATGCAACAAAAGATGCACCTTCTGAATGTCAACAACATTGGCCAGAATATGGGGGAAGAGATCTACAGTCATACACTGTTTAACAGATTGTGACACTACCAATGTGCCAATGTGTTAGTACTACGGAAAAGTTGTTCCTTTCAAACTGATAGAGAATCCCTCCCCACTAGTTCATCTACATTCTAAGCAGGTTAGGAAAACAAACAAAGAATTGCTCTAGGCACTCCTCAGTGACATGAAGCCATAACATGTGCTATTTATGTAAATGTGAGTTAGCTGCAGTATGGCATGTTTTTGAAAAAAAAGTACCAAAGCCATACACGTCATACACATATTTGACTATTTCAAATGGCATGAACATGAGTTTACTTCCACTCTGCTTTTCTGTGCTTTAGCTGTACATCCAAAACTGAACTATCAAGTATTTCCCATGAAAGCAAGTGAGGCTTTCCAGATATGGACAAAATGTGTGGAAAATAAATGGGAAGGAAATCGAGTACCTCTGGGTGAAAGAAAGCTTGATTGTACCCAAACAAAAGAGCCACAGAATTATATTTCACATTTTGTGTGATATGGGGTTACCATGTTCAAAACTCATTAACCCAAACCTTATAAAAGATAGAAACATAATATTTGCAGTTTCCAAAAGGTACATAAACATTCTTTAATACAAAATGAATTAGTAAGCAAATTCACATTTATCATATGACGTCGCGTCTGGGAGTGAAATAACGCCATGCAATAAAATTTGTAAACCACTAGTGGTTTATCGATTTACGGGAAACGTTATGACGTCCATAATAACGTTGCGTACATAATGACAATATTATAACGCTTTACCGTCAGCAATGAAACTTCAAATATATCTTAATGTCATATGATAAATAGAATCTAACATTCGAGCTCTTGTATTATTGAATTTATTAAACTCGTTGCGAAAAGGAGATAAAATGCTCAGCAAGCCTCGCATTTTATCTCTTTTCCCCAACTCGTTTAATAAATTCAATAAAACATGAGCACTCATGTAAGATCCTCTATGTAAAAAATACCAATCTTCATTAGTTTCATAAATCATTTATATGGGAATAGTGAAATAAATAGAGAATACTAGGTGAGTGTCTTTTATTATCAAGTTTACCAGGCAAGGCTTTGAGAATGCTTTTTGACATTGCGAGGCTTGCCAAGCAATTCAACATGCGTTCTCAAAGACGAGCCTGGTAAACTTGATATCAAAAGACGCGAACCTGGTATTCTATTTATCAGTTAACCCATTGTTATAAACTCTTTAAACTAGCGATTATGACGTATTTTTTATTTTTGTGTTGATTCAGCGTCATTAGCGACGTCATTCAAAAAGTGCAACGTCACCATGACCTGATAAAGGTAACATGCCGTGAGATAGGAAACGTTTATTAGGTTATGTTGAAACAATTCAGTTAATATTAGGGGTGACTGATAATAAAACATACGTAACACTTTGGGGAGCATATTTGTTTTCAAAGATCGTTATCTGTGATGCAAAAATAGCTTACTTGGGTTATATAGCCAATTTGGGAATCTTACCTTATGGTTTGCACTTTTCAGAAGTCATGTCATTTACTAAAGTAAGTAAGGGTGCAAAGATCAGGAATCGATACAATCAAGTACCACACCTGACCCAGGATACCAAAGTGACAAACTCAAAGTAAGACACCACAAACGAGAGCCAAGAGGTCAGCCCTTTCCCAGCAGGTGACAACAAAGCACATATAAACAGACGCGCACAAAGACATAGCAAACACAAGAAAGAACAAAAACATACAAGATCCACAAAAGAAGTACCGCCTTGGAACAGTCAGTAAAATATTTTACTGGAGGCCTTATACCAGTTTAAAATTATCAAAGATGTTAATGGGTAATATATGTAATTGGCTGTTACAAGGTTATTATGCCATTACCAGAGTCCTAGTATAATGCTAAATCCTTGCAAGATGAATCTGATAGAGGATAAAGAAGCTGTATTGGAAAATTATTTATACCCTTGAATAAAATACGAAGAGTTGTTAGCTTGGCAAGTAACAGCTCTATAACTTCTACCTGATGGGTTTTCTTTGATCTGCTTAAGTTGTTACTCACAAATTGCACTGTATGTTACAAACTTTCCAGGGTGTATGGTAGTTTATGTTTTAAATTACTTTCTCAGCAGATGAGCCAGAGTAAAAAGAAGTACATAGACCTGTGGATCAGCATGCAAATAAGTACAAGCATGTCGTGTTGGAGACCTTATCTTGAACGTTTAGTGGTATTCGGAGAGTAACGTATGTAACCTGGGCTGTAAAATAGTGTAAGACACCATAATAAGGAAGTTCAATTCATTTGAATAGCAGCCTTATAGATTTGCTATATTCGATGACGGATGTAATACACGTATATTCAATAACTGCCATACTGATACTTGGAAAAAACATATGAAACACTAAGTAACATATACAACGGCAAAAACTCAAGACATTTATAAAATAAATGCTAAAATTATGTAACTGTGCTATAAGATGTTCTTAAACCTGTACCAGACTTAAAAAAGTGTGAATATGTCATGTTGAAAACATTATCAGGAAAATTTAATATTATTTTGCAGGTAACGTACGTAATATGATGTTTCAGGCTAACGCTGCCACTCTTAGAGGGCTAACATATTTCATTTAGTGGCTTATATAATGTAGTATCTGGAAATCATAGTGTACAAAATTCCCCCTAGGGGAAGGGGGTACTATTGCCAGCACAAGGCCTAGAGAATTACATTTGACATTTTTGTGTGATATGGGGCTACTATGTTCAACATCTAATAACTCAAAAAGTTTATAAGATAGAAACGTAATGCTTGCAGTTTTGAAAGGGTAAATAAAATTTCTTTAATATAATACCAAATTAATGAACATAAACTGTTTTCAATAAAATTCATGACAAACTATATAAGACTCATTTATCATTTAAAAGGGGGTTCAATGGAAATTGTAACATACACTACATTGGGGTGACTTTATTTATTTTCAAATGTCAATATCTGTGGCCCAGTAATAGCTTAGTTAGAAGATATAACCAATTTGGAAATCTTACCATATCTTTTGCACTTTTCTAAAGTCTTAAAAAGAAAGTTAAGTATCAAATCTTTTGAAAGGTAACGTATACAACAGGCTGTTACAGCTTAACGCTGCCATTGTCAGAGGGCTAATATGTTGCAAAATCCTTTTGCAAAAGACATTTGGCTTCAAGAAAAATATGGTCTACAAAATTCCCCCTGATGGGGGGGGGGGGCGTAAACCATATCTAGCCAGTGGCCTATAGTGACTGGCGACAAATGGCAATCGAAATCACTGTTTCAAGCGATTCTTTTATCCTCGTTCGTCGATTGTTAAGAACGTTTTCGATTGCCGCCTATCTGGTGTGGCAATGTGAGCAAACTCACGACAGTGAACAAAATGTGAATTATTCTATTTTTTTTTAAATTCAGATTTCAATTTTATTTTATTCATTATGCACTTACAATAGGACGAGAAAATTTTCAATGTTTGTTCTTAGAAACTATAATTGCATGCTTAGGAAGGTTTTTTTTCTTGTTGTTGTCTTTAACAATATTGTATGGTTTGTCAACACTGCTCCGCGTATTTTGAACCAAGTCATCCAGCAGGGGGTGGAAATTGGAGATCATCCAGAAAAAAAACACATAACAAAACCAAACAAATCCCTGGCCTCAAGAATTAAAATCCCAAATAGTAATGTACTGTGAATGTAGCACGTATGAGGATTCAGGATCCGAAATTGCGCAGTATGACCCACCTTCTTTCTTATGAATCATCATGATTTCACTGCTTTCAACGGAACATTAAATTTTGTGACAAGTTATGCCCGTCAAAATATTTAGCTTCGAAAAAGGTGTTTTCCATTTTCTTAGGGTGGAAAAGTAAAACTTGCCATCTTCACTAAATCGATACCTTTAATTGAATTTTAGGAGCCTTTTTTTAGCGAGATGAGCTAAACTTGAATTAAAACCTTCCTTACAAGTGCGGATCCAGAGGGGGGGGGGGGCAGGGGTCCGGACCCCACCCTTGAAAATCACAAGTTATATGGGATTTAATAGGGAATAAGCAATTGGACCCCCCCTCCTGGAAAAAGTTGGACCCCCCTGGAAAATGTTGGACCCCCTCTGGAACCTTGAAAAGTGATAGTTTTCTTGGAAATTTACCATTTGACTTCAGTAAATTAAGCCGAGGACTAAAAAAAATAAAAAAAAATTGTCAGAGCTTTTTTGTCAGATTGACCTGGACCCCCCCACCCCCACCCCTGACGAAAATTCCTGGATCCGCGCATGCCTTATTTTTCGTTTCAGAATGGCAACGGCTTGGAAACCAACGTTTAGGGCGTGCAGGACCCTTTTAGTGATTTTTCTTGTCTTCATTATATGCTGGGTGCCGTACGCCGTTATTACGGGAAGTGACTTCAGCAATGAGTATGCCATGGAGACGCACTTGTTTGCAACGATGTTGGCCCACTTTCACTCGAGCTCGACTATACTGGTGTATATGTTTACGAACAAGTAAGATTATAATCCATTTCGTATTTGCTAACTCAAAATAATTTATTTGAACTAGCTCTCTGACACTGGTACATGCCCTGGACACATTTCGGAATAAACCAGCAATCAAAAGAAAGGCTGTAATATAAACTTATACCTGTTTAGCCCATTTGTGACGCATGGGCTTCCCATTCTTATCATTTGGATTAGCCATATTTAAATTTTAGGGACATTAGGGGTATACACTCAGTGGCCATAAGTGAGTTCCCAAATCAGTTTACAAGAAATTGACAAAAATATGGTCTGAAACAATGGTCTTTTCTAGCCAATTAAGACCATTTCCCCAAATGATAATTGCCCTGGATAAATAAACAGGATATATGTTTACGTCATCACCAAATTGTATGATGTCATCATCTGTTGCTATGGAGATATTGTGTATCACAAACATTGGCTCCATTTCTTCAAAAAAGATAGCATGTGTTGAAAAATTGCTGTAAAAATGTCAGATTTAAATATTGTTTATTGAAAATTTGCAGAAATTATTTGAAATGTACTGGTAAACTTTCTGTTAAAGTTCAAATTAGTATAGACACTGAAAATAAAATAATGCAGAGCCTGGGCGGAAAATAATGCCATGAAAATGACCTGACTGCAATATACTTTGTCTGTAAAAACAAACTAAATAAACAAATGCAGGAACATGGATATGTATGTTTTGTGAGGTATCATAACAGTGTTCTCTTTGAAAATAATTTTTGTTGAATAAATGTTGACGGATATAAGCTATGGTTGGATCCTAAAAATCTGCTAGTTTCACTGTCAGTCCTGATATTGGTGCCACAAGCAGCATAATCAGAGATATAATATTTGTGTAACAATTATTTTCAGTTGAAAGTACCATTTGGGGTTACATTTTTACAGAACATTTAGAGAAGAAGAGAAAAGAAGAAACTATCCTATGATTTTCGTACCCCCTCGTAAAGTAAAGTTTGACCAAGGGGTTAGATATTGCTGGGTGCTGTCTTTTCGATTGGAAAGAACGAAACATTTAAAGACTATTTGCTCCAAACGCTCATATATAGACCCTAGAAAGACTGATACTTATTGCTGAGTTACCGTGTGGATTCATTCAATAATTTAGATTTTTGGAGCAGGGGTACAAATACCCCACCCACCCCTAATATGAAAGTGAATAAATTAGCAAGATGAGAACAAATCTTGTTCACAGCTCACGAGTATATTATATAAGCACCATTATCACCAAAAGATATACAAAACAAGCAATATCTATAGTCATGTAAAACGGAAGAAGTTTAGAACCCACGGCAAATCAAAATGTTTCAGAAATCAGGGGTGGTCAAAATAAATAACACCCACGAACTCTAGGTGATATTATTTCTATAATAATCTAGCGTTCTAAAGTTCAATAATAGCAAATAGTGATATGTTCAAAATTTCAGATAATTTGCATTCCTCGTTTTCAAATTATACAACTTTAAATGTGCTTAAATTTTTGCAAATGAAACAAGGCTTGCCATTTTGGGAACTCACTTCTAGCGTGTATATATATTCCCCCGTTTTTTTATGTAATTCCTATGATCAAACAGAATAGTCCCATTTTTGTGGCATCACATCTTGGGGGGTATTATGTTTACTAATTTCCCATTATAGACTTAAAAAGGACACCAGGCTTATTTTGGTTAAGCATTGCGTCCTTTTATTGGACAAAGGCAAACATAATAGCCCAAGATATGATGCCTAGAATCGCAGTGTCCCATTTTGGGCTATTCTGTTTGCTTGATACAAGAATGTCATCGAACAATGAAATACAAATTGCACCTTAAAAGGAGAGTCGACTCAATCACTTGTTAGAAAAAACAAACATGAACAATTCTTTTATTCAAGGTATTCATGTATTGCATGGGTGTCATTATTTCCCAGAGAGAGAGAGAGAGAGAGAGAGAGAGAGAGAGAGAGAGAGAGAGAGAGAGAGAGAGAGAGAGAGAGATGAGTGTGTGAAGTAAACAGTTATTCATTGTAAAGTGGGCGTACAGTTGGTTCAAAGATAGATGAGAATCGTTGTAAACAAAAAAATTGAACTTATCCAGGTAACGGGTGTTTTATACAGTCGCCTCTGGCTTCAGTATTATATATAGAGAATATTAGGTGAGTGTCTTTTGATATCAGGTTTACCAGGCAAGGCTTTGAGAATGCTTGTTGACATCGCGAGGCTTGCCGAGCGATTCAACACGCTTTCTCAAAGCTGAGCCTGGTAAACTTGATATCAAAAGACGTTAACCTGGTATTCTATTTATCAGTTTACCCATTGTTGAACACTCTTCAAACTAGCGATTATGACGTAGTTTTTGATTTTTGTGTTGATTCAGCGTCATAAGCGACGTCATTCAAAAAGTGCAACGTCATCATGACCTGATAAAGGTAACATGCCGTGAGATAGGAAACGTTTATTAGGTTATGTTGAAACAATTCAGTTAATATTAGGGGTGACTGATAATAACCATTAATTTACCTTTTTCAATGAAAAATAGTATAGTCCTATTATTATGCATCTTTGAAACATCAGTACAAAGGGAAAAACCTTATTTGGCAGGATCATGCTGTTTTACTCTTGATGTGTTTTGATAGGGACAATTCTTGGACATTGGCAGTTGGGAAAAGGAAAAACGATTGCCAAGGAGAAGGGAAAGTGAATGTTAATTTATAATACTAAATAAGCTAATTGCCGCATAAACTGCAAAAGGCATTTTCAAGCATGAATTCCTCTCTGGTTCTTTAGATATTTCTTTTATTGATAATCAGTAAGAAAATATGTTTTATTTAACATAGATTAGTGAATTTTGGAATTAAGTATTTACATTTTAGAGTACCCTTGCGTATTCCAGAACAACATCCTAAATAAAATGAAAGGACACAATTATATTTTGACAATTAGTATTTGTAATTTTAGTAGTTTTCCTGTTTGGTTTTTGGTGGTGGGATTTGTATTGGGGTTTCTTGTTCATTGCATACTTGTTACATTAAAATAGCTGCTCAGATGTCTTTCGTTTTATATAATGTTATATATTTTATTTTCAGAAGATTTCGTCGATCTGTGCTCAAGTTGTTTCCATGCGCGATTATGATCCAATGGGGAAGATCATTCAAGACGCGGTCATCTGACTATGGTCGCACTGCTACAGCAGGCATAACTGGACGCGACATCAACACCAAACCGGATGTGGTAGTTTGATTCTCAGTACCGAGAATGGAACGACATCAATAATACAAGCCCGAAAATACACAGACGATCTTACACGAGTGCTCATGTTTCATTGAATTTGTCAAACGAGGTGAGGAAAAGCGAAAAATGTTAGGTTGCCAGAGCTTTTTATCACTTTTTCACAACGAGTTTAATAGATTCATTAATACAGGAGCACAATACTAGATACTATTAATCATTAGACTTTAAACGTGTTTTGTAATTACGTTTTTGGTGTGGATCGTCTAGTTTTATAGACGTCAATTAATAATGTTACCAAAATCTGTAAACCACTTTAGGGATTAAACATACTTCTCTATGTATCAGAAAACCATGATTGATTGTTATTATTGCATAAAGTCATTTTTTTCACTTGAAAAAAACAAACTAGAAAAACGCTTTGAAAAGTTATTTTTTGTATTGCTATAATGGCAGGATTCGTAGGTTTTGAAAACGCCTGTTCCAGAGCAACAACTTGCGTCATTCTAATGTCACTAAATTACGTTCATTTCTGTGTACTTTGTTTTGTAATCACGTTTTTGATGTGGATCCCCTAGTTTTATAGACGTCAATTAATAATGTTACCAAAATCTGTAAACCACTATAGGGATTAAACATACTTCTCTATGTATCAAAAAACCATGATTGATTGTTATTATTGCATAAAGTCATTTTTTTCACTTGAAAAAAACAACATGGAAAAACGTTTTGAAAAGTTATTATTTTTTGTATTGCTTTAATGGCACACAAAAGCATGAAGATTTCGTAGGTTTTGAAAACGCCTGTTCCAGAGCAACAACTTGCGTCATTCTAATGTCACTAAATTACGTTCATTTCTGTGTACTTTACTGTTGATGGCGTCAAATTTTGTTATGGCCTAGAATGCATATATACATAGTACATAAGCCGTGCATCAACAGCATGTGAATTGCCTGATTAATACATTGGTTTTTGCCGGTTAAAACATAGCTGTTAAAGTGGTCACACAGCTTTTTATGCAATAATAGTGGTTTATCCATTTTAATGCATGATGTTATATCGCTCTCAGGCGCGACGTCATGTGATAAATTAAAAATAATCCACGTCACTTTTTCCACAGCAGACCAAAAAAATGTATCTTATTTAATATGAAATCCGTTTGACCATGCCTATATTATGCATATAAACATTAAGTTTGACTGTTATGTTTTACATTGGGTTGCGTACATTACAATTTTGGTTGCCCCCCGGTATACGAAGTATACATCATATTAGGGTGTGAAATGTTTTCCATCTCAGTTTTCTTGATGGGTTGGGACTTCGACTGAAGTATTAACCTGGAGGATGGTCAAGTAAATGGAGTAAAAGATGCTAATGGTCATCTTTGCCTTCTTTCTCATTTGTTTTCTTTTTTCACCTATTACATAATGTCGCGTCTTGGAGTGATATAACGCCATGCAAAAAATCCATAAACCACTAGTGGTTTACATATTTAAATCTATAGATAAGTCCTGTAAAAACTTTAACGAATTATCAGACGAAAATAAACATATATGGTTAATGACAACCTAGGATAATTTCATATTAGAAAAGCTTGCTAATCATATATTCACCTGTTTCAACACCAGAAAGCATTCATGTTCTAGTAGTCAATAGATCTAGTCACGTTCGGTAATGTTATCGATATCAGTCAATTGAGTTTTATTAAAAAATACATATGTATATATTAATGTTTTAAGTAAGTATATGCTCCATGTTCATGTGATGAAATGGTATTATTTATTGTACAGCTATGAATATTTTGAAATGAGTAGGGTGACTTGTCCATTGATATCACACTGTTTGTGATATCGATACATTTGTGAGTTTTGGTCCCATGGTGCTTTCACTTTTAATGAATCAATGGCATTAATATTTCATGTCATTGTGCTAGAAAAAATGATTGTAAATAAAAAAATAATTTTGGCAGTGCAGTGAATTGGATACCTTTCTGATGCTGGTAAGGCTTGTGCCTTGTTTAAACCGTAGATTACAGCCTCTTTTTAGTTCAAATATCAACTTGGGATGAGGCTTACAGGTATCAGTCAGGCGCCCTTATATTATAATTGTATTGTTTAATATATGTGTAATATGTTGTATACCCAGTTTGGGCCCACTGAGGAAATAATAAATATTCTATTTTATTCATATTAAGTAACGTTACATAATGACGTCTATTTTAACGTTGCGAAAAGTGACAAAATCTTGACGTTTTCACGCCAAAAATGCGAGTTTTAGAGTTATATTAATGTCGTGTGAATAATAGAATCCAATATTCGCTGAATTTGACTTGAATTATATTTATAATTGATACATCTTCACATTCAGAAATTTAAAAATAAGTAGACTAAGCAAAATATTTTTACTTTGATACCCAGGTGGTTGGGGGGGCCAGATAAACTGGCCTGGACAGCTTGCCCCCAACCCTGCAACTAAGCATATGGAACAATGTGACAAAGAAAACAGCTGAATTTGACTTGAATTATGTTTATAATTGATACATCTTTACATTCAGACAGTTTAAAATAAGTAGACTTAGCAAATTAATTGTACTTTGATACCCAAAGTAAAATTATTTTCCCAATTCTACTTATTAAAAAATATCTGAATGTGAAGATGTATCAGCTATAAACATAATTCAAGTCAAATTCAGCTGCTCTCTTTGGCCTGGACAGCTTGCCCCCCACCCCTGCAACTAAGTATACTGAACAATTCGACAAAGAAAACAGCTGAATTGAACCAGAATAAGCTGAATTGAACTAGAATTAGCTGAATTGAACTAGAATTAGCCGAAAATTTTAACTTTGATACTCAGGTGGGTGGGGACAGCTTGCCCCCACCCCTGCAACTATGCTAACGGACTAAGAAAACAAAGAAAACAGCTGAATTTAACTTGAATAATGTTTATAATTGATACATCTTCACATTCAGATAGTTTAAAATAAGTAGAATTTGCAAAATAATGATACTTTGATACCCAGGTAGGTGGGGGACAAGATAAACTGGCCTGGACAGCTTGCCCCCTCACCCCTGCAACTAAGCATACCGAACAATGCAACAAAGAAAACAGCTGAATTTGACTTTAATTATTATTATAATTGATACATCTTCACATTCAGACATTTCAAAATAAGTGGACTAAGCAAAATAATTTTACTTTAATGGGGGGGGGGGAAGATAAACTGGTCTGGACAGCTTGCCCCACACCCCACCCCTGCAGCTAAGTATATGGAACAGTGCGACAAAGAAAACAGCTGAATTAAACTTGAATCATGTTTATAATTGATACATCTTCACATTCATATAGTTAAAAAAACTAAAATTAGCATTAAAATTTTAACTTGATACTCAGGTGGGTGGGGGTTAAGATAAAATGGCCTGGACAGCTTGCCCTCACCCCTGCAACTAAGCATACAGACTGATGCGACAGATTAAACAGCTGAATTTGACTTGAATTATGTTTATCATTGACACATCTTCACATTCAGATAGTTTAAAATAAGTAGAATTAGCAAAATAATTATACTTTGATACCCAGGTGAGGTGGGAGGGGGGGGGGGGGGTGGCGATATAAACTGGCCTGGACAACTTGCCCCCTACCCCTGCAACTAAGCATACGGAACAATGTGACAAAGAAAACAGCTGAATTTGCCTTGAATTATATTTATAATTGATACATCTTCACATTCAGATAGTTTAAATAAGTAGAATTTGCAAAATAATGATACTTTGATACCCAGGTAGGTGGGGGACAAGATAAACTGGCCTGGACAGCTTGCCCCCTCACCCCTGCAACTAAGCATACCGAACAATGCAACAAAGAAAACAGCTGAATTTGACTTAAATTATTATTATAATTGATACATCTTCACATTCAGATATTTCAAAATAAGTGGACTAAACAAAATAATTTTACTTTAATGGGGGGGGGGGAAGATAAAGTGGTCTGGACAGCTTGCCCCACCCCCCACCCCTGCAGCTAAGTATATTGAACAGTGCGACAAAGAAAACAGCTGATTTAAACTTGAATCATATTTATAATTGATACATCTTCACATTCATATAGTTAAAAAAACTAAAATTAGCATAAAAATTTTAACTTGATACTCAGGTGGGTGGGGTTAAGATAAAATGGCCTGGACAGCTTGCCCCCACCCCTGCAACTAAGTATACAGACTAATGCGACAGATTAAACAGCTGAATTTGACTTGAATTATGTTTATCATTGACACATCTTCACATTCAGATAGTTTAAAATAAGTAGAATTAGCAAAATAATTATACTTTGATACCCAGGTGAGGTGGGAGGGGGGGGGGGGTGGCGATATAAACTGGCCTGGACAGCTTGCCCCCTACCCCTGCAACTAAGCATACGGAACAATGTGACAAAGAAAACAGCTGAATTTGCCTTGAATTATATTTATAATTGATACATCTTCACATTCAGATAGTTTAAAGTAAGTAGAATATGCAAAATAATTTAACTTTGATACTCAGGTGGGTGGGGGTTAAGATAAAATGGCCTGGACAGCTTGCCCTCACCCCTGCAACTAAGCATACAGACTAATGTGACAAAGAACACAGCTGAATTTGACTTGAATTATGTTTATAATTGATACATCTTCACATTCAGATATTTTTAAATAAGTAGAATTAGCAAAATAATTTTACTTTGATACCAAGGTGGGTGGGGACAAGATAAACTGGCCTGGACAGCTTGCCCCAACCCCTGCAATTAAGCATACAGACTAATGCAACAAAGAAAGCAGCTGAATTTGACTTGAATTATGTTTATCATATTTTTAAATAAAAGTAAGTAATGGTGCAAAGATCAGGAATCGATACAATCAAGTACCACACCTGACCCAGGATACCAATGGGAAAGTGACAAACTCACAGAAGACACCACAAACGAGAGCCAAGAGGTCAGCCCTTTCCCAGCAGGTGACCACAAAGCACATATAAACAGACGTGCACAAAACATAGCAAACACAAGACAGAACAAAAACATAAAAGATCCACAAAAGAAGTACCGCCTTGGAACGGTCAGTAAAATATTTTACTGGAGGGCTTAAACCCGTTTAACGGCGCCAACCTCACCCTTAATTCAGATGTGGATCAAGACACATAGATATTTGGTTTGCATGAAAGACCCCTAACTTATCAATGCATCATCTCCTAAAACAAATAAATCAAGATATAACAAGGAGATAAAGCAAGGATAAGGACTCAACAGTAAATTAAAGTGAATACCGGAGCAAAAGAAATCCAACAGGTAAACCCCGAATTAGCAAAATAGTTTTACTTTGATACCCTGGTGGGTGGGGGGGGGGGGGCAAGATAAACTGGCCTAGATAGCTTGCCCCCATCCCTGCAACTAAGCATACATAACAATGCGACAAAGAAAACAGCTGAATTTGACTTGAATTATGTTTATTATTGATACATCTTCACATTCAGATATTTTTTAATAAGTAGAATTAGGAAAATAATTTTACTTTGGGTATCAAAGTACAATTAATTTGCTAAGTCTACTTATTTTAATCTGGGTGAGGGTCAGGATAAACTGGCCTAGACAGCTTGCCCCCCCCCCCCACCATCCCTGCAACTAGACATACAGTACAATATGACAAAGAAAACAGCTGAATTTGACTTGAATTATATTTATAATTGATACATCTTCACATTCAGATATTTAAAAAAAAAGTAGACTTAGCAAAATAATTTTACTTTGGTTTGGGGGGGGGAGATAAACTGGCCTAGACAGCTTGCCCCCACCCCTGCAAGTAAGTATATGGAACAGTGCGACAAAGAAAACAGCATAATAATCTTACTTTGATACTCAGGTGGGTGGAGGTTAAGATAAAATGGCCTTGACAGCTTGCCCTCCAGCCCAGCAACTAAGCATACGGACTAATGCGACAGAGAAAACAGCTGAATTTGACTTGAATTATGTTTATAATTGATACATCTTCACATTCAGATATTTTTAAATAAGTAGAATAAGAATTAGCAAAATAATTCTACTTTGATACCCAGGTGGGTGGGGATCAAGATAAACTGACCTGGACAGTTTGCCCCCAACCCCTAAACTAAGAACAGGGACTAATACGACAAAGACAACAGCTGCATTTGACTTGAATTATGTTTATATTTGATACATCTTCACATTCAGACAGATAAATAAGTAGAATTAGCAAAATAATTTACTTTGATACCCAGGTGGGTGGGGGCCAGATAAACTGGCCTGGATAGCTTGCCCCCATCCCTGCAACTAAGCATACATAACAATGCGACAGTGAAAACAGCTGAATTTGACTTGAATTGTGTTTATAATTGATACATCTTCACATTCAATTAGTTAAAAATAAGTAGAATTAGCAAAAAAACTTTATTTTGATACCCAGGTGGGTGGGGGCAAGATAAACTGACCTAGACAGCTTGCTATCACCCTTGCAACTATGCATATGGAACAATGTGACAAAGAAAACAGCTGAAATTGACTTGAATTATGTTTATAATTGATACATCTTCACATTCAGATATTTTAAAATTAGTAGACTTAGCAAAGTAATTTTATTTTGATACCCAGGTGGGTGGGGGCAAGATTAGCTGGCCTGGACAGCTGGCCCCCCATCCCTGCAATTAAGCATATGGAACAGTGCGACAAAGAAAACAGACGAATTTGACTTGAATTATGTATATAATTGCTACATCAATCCATAAATTAACAGACCTTTGAGGCAGCCATACACCAGCTTAGATGAAATTTAAGCTTAAAATCACTTAATCTTGATATTTTTTATTCAAGATGATGTTGAGTAATTTGTAGATAGTTTTACCAATATTAAACCCACAGGCACCAATTTCTCACTTTATGACTTATGGAGGATCTAAATTCATTAAAATCATACAGAAAAATAACAAAATATTATGTTTTTTTTTTACTTGTGTTGGGTGGGGGCGAGATAAACATACCTGGACAGCATGCCCCCGGGGGTGAAGATAACCAGGGTGGGGGAGGGGCAAGATAAACTGTTACACCGATACCAACCTCACCCTTTATTTTGATGTGAATCAAGACTCCTTGGTGTTTGGTTTGCATAAAAGATCCCTAACTTATCAATGAATCGTCTCCTAATACATGAAAATCAAGATATACAAAGGAGATAAACAAAGATAAGGACTCAACATTACATACAACTGACTATCGGGCCAAAATAAATCCAACAGTAAAACCACAGTGGACCAGATAGAAGACGCAGCATCATGCCCCTACCATCTCATATATAGATAAACTGCTTTGCTCAACTCTCCTTAGCGTGGATGTAAACTGCTTATGAACGAAGTATAAGTGATATTTTATTTTACATGTAATTATCAAAACAAGCCATTCATCATACTAACTAATTTCAAAAAGCTTGTACTTAAAACATTAATTGGCAGGATTAATATGCATGATCAGTTGTGTTGGGCATGAACATTTTCATGCTCAACTCAAGTCAGCTGAGCACAAAATATTTTAACTTCTCATTAATACCAAAATAGCCTATGTTTCTGGAAATTTTGGGGTTAAATCATCAAAGCCAGTAATGTATCCTGCTAATAGATATTAAAGTGCCAACAGAACCAACAATTGTTGGCATTTTAACATTTTTGAGCAGGATAAATTTCATGCTCAGCTGAGCTGAGTAGGAAAAAAAGATTTATATCCTCGGGGTCAGTCAAGTATAGGTAGATGTATCAAACTTATAGCTATTAGCTCAAATTTTGCAAACAAGTGTTTCTTTGTATAGAGAATAATCAATGTCTTCTTGGCTGCCAATTTGTGGAAGTTTGAAACTATTAGAGAGTCACTGATGACGCCTAAATGACAGAAACTAGCTAGTCTGGCCCAGGAAATATGCACGCTCTGGTTCCAGTTCTTTGGTGCAGTCTTTGCTTCCAAAGAATACCCTTTTAAGAGCATATTGAAAGTGTATCCAAGCAGTTAAAATTGAGGCACTAGAAGAGATTTTATACAGTCCATTTTTGGTTAATTCTAATTTGAATAGGCGACAATTTATTTATTAAAGAATGACACGATAAAGGTATAAGGAAAGATATAGATTTATTTAATTAATCAACCAAAATACACTTATGATATACATAGAACTTTTTAAACTATTAGTCAATTCTGGGAAAATTACTGCCTTCTGAAAAAATAAAATAAACCAAAATTGTATGAAATGTAAATATTCGAGACAAAATGTGGCTCAAAATTGCTATATCAAAATATTGTGCCAAGTTAAAAAAGGTAGCAAGATAATTTATGATATTCTTTTAGGAAATAAGGATGTAACTCATCCACCGCGAAACTTGGTGAACTCTTTTGGCAATATAACAAAAAATGAATGGAATAGTTATACCAATATGATTAAAAATATTAAAGAGGTAAATTACAGGAATTTCAATTCAAAGTCAATAATCATATACTTGTAACAAAATACTTTCCTCTCAAAGTTAAAAAGGTAGACAATGATAGGTGTTCTTTTTGTAATCAAGAATCTGAAACAATAATACGCGTCCTCTTTCTTTGCAATAAAGTAAAATGTTAGGTAGCTCTTCAGAACTGGTTGAGAATTCAAGCTGATACTGAACTTTAATTAACAGCAAAAACGTTCTGTGTTTAAACACACAAAAATGTATTATTGAACCAAATACAACTTTTAGCAAAGTGTTTTATATACAAAAATAAGTTCTATATCAATCGTATAATTTTAGAATTTTTTTTATCTACTTGAAGAGAAAATATAAAAATGAAAAATACATTTCTAAGATTCACAAAAGACAAGAAAATTTCAAATCTAAAAGGTCCGCTTTACATCAAATACTAGAATATACATAGAACTCCACAACTTGATTATTTTCGCTTGAACCACTACTCAGGATAAAGATGGTTGTGTGGAAATGAAAAGTGCAGATATAATTAAATGGTATCATAAGTCATAAAAACTTATAGAGCAATATGTATTGACAGGTCACACAGAACAAGTCAGAATGATACTGTCTTCATGGATTAAGGAACTTCATAATTGTAGACACTACATTTTAATTTCCATAATATACCATATTTTCCTAGATACTTGGACAGTGACTCAGAGGTTAAAATAAAGAATACAGGATACCAGACTGCATTTAAATATTAATCTACCATGTTTGACCTTATATAGTACAATTTGCACATAAAATTGAGCGTGTATATTCTGATCAAGGGGCCTTTATTGTGCTACCTGGGTAGGATATACAGTGTAATTTATCTGCACAATAAATCTGAAATATTCTAATGTTTAAATTATAAGGAGATATATGGTATAGACACTATGTTGAGGCTCAACATGAAAAAAGGAAGAAAATTGGTAAAATACAAGTAAATAACAAGGAAATAATTCAAACCGTGTTTGTTAAATAAGTATTTGTGTGTATATATATATGATTACAAAATAAAATATGAAGACAGAAACAAACAAAAACAGAAAAAAACAACTTAGAAGCGTATAATGACCATGTAAATATTTTGACTTTTGTCACGTACTCGTGTTTGCTTTTTTCTTCAATTAATGCTGTTTGTATATATTTATTATCCTAATGCGTATATTTGTACAGGTTTAAACAATTGTGAATATATATAAATTGAAACGCAGGACTGGCTTAAGTATCTTTTTTATAAATTCCTCGAATGATGTTGCGTCTGAGTGTAGAATAACCATAATTATTTATCATAATTATGACGTCGCGTCTGGGAGTGAAATAACGCCATGCAATAAAATCGACAACCACTATTGGTTTACAGATTTTCGAGAAACGTTATGACGTCCATAACAATTTTGCCTACATAATGACAAAAGAATTATGTTATTTTTTTCTCTAAGAAATGGGATTTCAAATAAATCTTTATGTCATATGATAAATAGAATCTAACGTTCGTGCTCTTGTATTATTGAAATTATTAAACTCATTGCAAAAAAATGATAAAATTATCGGCAAGCCCCGCATTTTATCTCTTTCCCCCAACTCGTTTAATAAATTCAATACGACATGAGCACCCATGCAAGAGCTTCTATGTATAAAAGTCGGCAATCCACTATGTTAATAAAGAAGAAACAAATCACGATGTAAAGCAGTGACGTCATGAACAACGCTGCTGTTAAAAATGGCGAAAATCGTGTTTTACCGCAAAATCGCTGATACAATGTCATTTTAAAGTCATGGGAATAAAAAAATATTGGCAAAGCCTATCAACATATCCTTTTTCCCCAACTCGTTTAAAAAGTCAACTACAATTATACATGTATAATTCATGAGCATTAGATACTGTATGAAAACATCATCATGCTAACATGTCCGTGTTTAGTAGTATCCCCCTTCCCTTACACCTCACCCCAACTTTTATATAATTATTATAATGAGTAGAATTTGCATCTGTAGAATTATCATCGCCATTTAAATGTTAAAGGCTAAAGTTGTTTGTCATGTTTTGAGCCCATAACTGTTATGTCCCCTAATATTAATGAAATGTGGTGACATTGAGTTAAAACCCGGGCCGTTCTCTGAATTATTTAGCATTTCCAATACTGAAATGGAACTATCAGATCACACATTGAATGATAAATTTACAGCGGTCCACTATAGTCGAGTAAGCAATTTACGCCAAGAAAGAGGTTTTGCTGATTTTGCATTCCTTTAGTATTTTCGCGTCTCTGGTGTCACAGTCTCTAACGACAAAAGAAAAGCTATCTGTTTATTTAGGTACCAAACAGTAATAAAATACATATCTGCGAGGTAAAATATTGGTCACTTACTGCATCAACATTTTCTTACCATTCTCACTAATTCTTTTGAACCACTATCTTAAAATTATAATCCTTACCTTTGTTTATTCACCAAAAACACGTATTCCTCCATTTGCATTTGTTTTGACATCTTCACGATGAAAGGGAGAAAGAGCAGTTGTGTATTGTGGCCCCAAGGGGGGGGGAATTATTGATTTTATCAATAGGGGGTTCTTATTGATGTTAAGAATTTGAACAATGGTCTGGTTTATAAGCAGCTGACCTGACTGTATATTTAATCATGCTTTTATGATAAATTATACCAATCTATCACCAGCAATGGCTTGATAGATTCCTAAAGTACATATAAGAAAGATTTTGTATTTATCTCATTTACTGCCTGTGTAGCAGCACCCCCTTATAAACCTAGGGGCTCACATCAATCTGACTATGAATTGAATATAGAAAAAGACATGACTGAAATACTTTTTATTACAATAAATTCAATCATAGTTCATTCACCATAATTTTATGTTAGTTGAATGAAAAAGTGTTGTGTCATGTAACATATATTTAGTTTTTCTTATTTATTTTACCCTTTATGAGGCCTCTCTTTGCAAGTCAACCAGAGCTGTCGATCTTTGCTTTCTATTTCCAAGATGGAGGAAAAACGGGTGCACAAAAGATTGAAGTTTTGGAACACAAACTAACATATTTTGATGATCAAAGTATTCACATATCATTATCAAAGGTTGAAATTTTATCCTAAAACTAATTTTATTGTCAGATTATTTTTCATTTTTCTATAACTGCTTACGATGGCAAAATTCGATTATCTTGCTATAATGTTCAAAATCTGCTCAATAAAACAGACCATATACAGTCGGAATTGTTAAGTTTTGATGTGATCTGTTTGAATGAGACCTGATTAAACGACGGTATGTCTGACGATGACGTCCAATTTACTGGGGGTATAATATGTACAGACGATACCAAACTGGTGACAGTTATGGTGGTGTCTGTGTTTATGTCAATTAAGACTTGTACTCTATACGTAGACTTGATCTCGAAATACAAAAAACAAAGGCATTTGGGTTAAAGTGTCTACCCAACAAAAAAAGCTACTACATGTATTAGGTACATTTTATCAAAACCCTAACTCTCGGTCCAATACTTTAGTAACAATTGAAAATTATATAGAACTGGCGTTTGATACACACATTAAAGACAAACTCTTAACTGGTGACTTTAATTAGATGTCCTAAAGCCAAATACTCACAATAAAATTCACAACTTATGTCAGTACTATGGTCTCGACCAACTAATTCACGAACCCAATCACTATACAGAACTTTCTGCATCTGCAATCCACCTATTTTAACATCTAAGAAAAATAGCATATTTCTCCGTGATGTAGGAAAGCAATTCTTGAACCAAAATATAAGATGCCGCTGTCCAATATACTGCATATTCAAATTCAACAAAAATGCTTCATCATCTTCTCTCGTTACATCTGGCTTTTTGACGGAGTTGACTATCAAATGCTTAAAAAGTAATTCGAACGTTCTGAAACACGACAACATTAACACATGTGCTGAATAAATCACAACCCACCTTACAGTAACGGCCAAAAATCACATCCCAAACACACCTGTTAAAGATAGACCATCTGATCCCTCTTGGCTAACCACACATATTAAAAAGATTATTAGGAAAAGAAAACGCCTTTTTGATAAATTTAAAAGAACACAGAGTGAAAATGACTTCAATAATTATAAATCATATAGAAATAAAGTTACAAATGAAATCAGAAAGTCTAAAAAAAGCTTCAAATTGACAAATTATTAGATAAATTTCGAAACAACACAAACGCTCCAAAAGATTGGTGAAAAACACTCAAAACATTTATTAAGTCTATAAAAACATCATCCATACCCCCACGTATTGTAGACGACCACATCTACTGGGCAACACTGACAAAGCAAGTATTTTTGATGATTATTTCACTGAGCAATCATAACATCTCTCCCTACTGTACTTCATCTACCAGATGTAGTATGGGAAAATTGTACACAGTATGAAATAAGTGAATTAGAAACAATACAAAATGAGGCTGCTCGTGTATTGTTACTGGTGTTTCAAAACAAGTATCAATCGAAAATTTATTATGAGAAACTGGTTGGGAAAGGTATCCCCAAGAAGGAAGAAACACATTTTTTTCCAATTTACAAGATGCAAAGCGATTTATAACTCCGAATACCTATCCTCCCTAATGCCATCTACTGCAGGGAATAACACAACTTATAATCTTCGCATCTCCACAAACTTACAAACATGCATTGTATTACAAATCATTTTTGCCATCAGTTATAAGAGACTGGAATGATCTTCCACAGGAAATCCAAACCTTGAATAGTCTCTCTACATTTAAACATAAACTCAATGCTGACTTGAACATGCCTCTTACTGGAATGCACTAGGTTTTATAATTTACGACACAGTATGCTAAACAACCTGTCACATCTGAGTCCACCATCACTCAACACACTTTTATTTGGCAACCAAGAGATATCAGAAACGACTCATAAACAAATCATTGACGTTGTTCATGATTATATTTTAAAACCAAAGCGATTTCAGGTACAGTAATGATGTCAATGAGTCTATGCAAATGCACAGTCATTTCGGGTGCCCACTGATCGCTAATGCAACATGTGCTATTGTTTCGTAGGCTGCGTCATATGTATTTTTGTAATTGTTTTTGATTACAGTAATGGATTTGGCAGGCACTTGAAGCCAATGAATAAAAAAATGAAAACAATGAAAAGAAACACAAATGTCGAGTTAACGTCAATGAAGCACCTTCACGTGACATTGGCGTTAGTACGACGTTTTGAATTTGACCCCCTTTAAGTGCCTGCTAGAAAAGGTGCATTTCTGCTATCTATCTATCTATCTATCTATCTATCTATCTATCTATCTGCCTGCCTGCCTGTCCGTCTGTCTGTCTGTATGTCCGTCTGTCCGTCCGTCCGTCCGTCCGTCTATCTATCTATCTATCTATCTATCTATCTATCTATCTATCTATCTATCTATCTATCTATCTTTAAGTGTTTAGACTATGCATACCATTCACAAATGTTGTAAAATCAACCTGTCCTAGGAAATGACCAAAATAAGCCTCACAGATTACTGTCAGATTCTACTTCTATGATATTGGACTTATTATGTAATAGAGATTCATCAAATGAAATACTGTTTAAACCAAAATATTCTCAAATAGCCTTTAACTCTGAAATAAGACAAAAAACACCATTTCTTGTAGTTGATTTTCTGCGTATTGCATACATGTATTGTCAAATAAGCCATTCCCCTTGGTGCCATCAGACAAAAGAAGCGATTCTAAAACATTACTTTTCACAGAGATTTTGTACAGATCACCTTTGACAAAGACACGTAACACATTTTCATATGTTAGTATTATTTCCAATTGCTATTATACCAAATCATAAACTTGTACGAGTAAATATTAGACTTGAATGGGACACAGATTAATATAAGTTGGAAGACTTTCTCCTGAATATCTTTGTATCTATTTTGTATACATTATTGTACAACTGTATTTATGTAATTATATATTAGCTATACAAATAAAATTCGTTTAAAACAACTTATTGAGTGGAATCAATTCAAACAATTATTCAAAATACCATGTGAGGCACGATCCTAAACCATTATTTTTGATCCATCCGAAAAATAATGCAAAATATCTTTTTGGCAAGATCCCAAACCATTGCTTCGGATCCATGCGAAAAATAATCGAAAATAACGCATAATATCTTTTGGGGCACGATGCCAAACCATATTTTCGGATCCATACGAATAAAAATGCAAAATATCTTATGGGTACGATCCCCAAACCATTGTTTGGTATCATGCCCAAGAATTATGCTAAATGTATTTTGGGCACGATTCCAAACTAATCCTTATTTTTTTTATTATTTTTTTTTCTGGATCAATCCCAGAAATAATTGGGTGTGTCCACTATGAAATTCTCCAAATATTCAACTGTACAGAAGTAAACGTTTGGGACAGTCAACCTAAATACTTATACCCCTCTACCCCTTATGCCGCCTCAATTTCTAGCCTCGAATTAATCTCAAGGGGTTATTACTTTATATTTGTTCATTCGTTTACTAATCTATACATTGGTACTTTACGCCAAGTTGGCGAAATTTAGAAATAACAACAGCCTTCTTTAAAAGAGCGTTGGCTCAGTGGTCGGGTGCCTGACATAAGATTGGGGGTGCAATGGTTCTAGCATCACCACAGGCAATGCGTTGTGCTCTTGGGCAAGATGGTGCTTCTAGACGGATGGATGAGAATGGGTTTGCTCCCCCCCCCCCTAGGAAATTTTGCAGACATATCCTATCTTGTAGAGAATTGAAAGCTGAGTCTTTTAAGAGATGTTTTGCACTCTGTGCTCCGGGGCGTTAGTCTGTAAGAGCCTGTAACATACGTTACTTAATCAAACTAAGAAAAAGTAAATTGAAAGTTTGGGCTACAAATTTAAGACATTAAAATAATAATTTTTAAAAATCATTCATATAGTCTGCATACTGGATATCTTAACTACGTATGACAGCCATTTGAACAAAATTGCGGCTTCCTAAGGTGTCATATACGTTACATAAATCAGATAATCCATTAAAATTTGCAAGTGTGGCTAACATAATTTACATTCACAATCTCTCTGTGTGTTTTGTAAAATGTTTTTAACCATGTCTGACTAGCTTATGCAATTGACCAACAGAAAAATTAAAGTTTGCTTCTCTAGCTTAAATATTTTTTCTGAAATAAGCAATTAAACAACCCTACCCCTACCCAGTTTTAAGGTGAAATGTTTGGTATTAAAACTAAAGTAAAAATAGTTAAAAAATATTTGCAGTTGATGAATGTGTTTCATTGTTTGGGATTTATTTGCTTATATGAAAAGACTCATAAATCTGCAAGTTTGTTGCAAAAATTTTTATATCAGAGGCTGTTACATATGTTACCTGATGTAATAAATGGGCAAGCTCATTGTCTTTACGTAAGATATGCCTAAAAATGTTTTAATCTCCTCGAGGGAATTTTGCAGACATATTCCTTCTTATAGTACAACTCAACTCAAGCTGCATGGAATAAGGGATGATTGCACTCTCTATGTTGGGGCGTTAGTCTGAAACAGCGTGTTACATGCGTTACTATATCAATAAAGGAAATGTAGTTTGAAAGTTTGAGCTAAAATTGTGAAAAAAACTCGCAGCTGTTGGATATCTTACATTGTTTAGGGATTTTAAACTGGCTCCTATGATAAAGGCTTATAGATCTGCTAGTTGTCATCAAGTTTTAAAGATCAGAGAGCATTACATATGTTAGCGTGATAAGTAAAATCATCAAACAGTATTTTGACATCAAGCTGAGTAAGGGCCTGCTCCATCCTAATCCCCTTTGGAATTCTGCAGACAAATTACATCTTATGTAACCATTCAAGGTGCATTTAATAAGAAATGTTTGCACTTTGTAAGTCGGTGCGTTAGCCTGTAACAGCTTGTTACATATGTTACTATATCAATTTGAGAATAAGAAATTTGAATGTTTGAGCTACCAAAAGAAGACACTAAAATTATCTAATAAATTGACATTCTTATAGTCTTTATACTGGATGTCTTTACTACATATGGAAGCTGTTTAACATTAAAACGGCTAACTGTGGTGTTATGTGCGTTACATGAACCTAATTATAATTTAAAAGCTATAATTGTGGCTTGCGTCATGTAGTTAAACAACTACTATGACTTAGTTTCAAACTGTTTTATTAGATTTTACAAACATATACTCAATTGATGAATGGGAAAAACCACGTTTGCTTTTCTATCTAAAATATATTGTCTTATAGGAGCTAATACACAGGCCTACTCCCAGTTTTACAGAGAGCGAATTTTGTTATTACTGTTTAAGTAAAACACATGAAAGCCATTACAGCGTGTGGATATTTTTCATTTTCTTAGTCTGTCTTGCTCATATATCTACAAGATGTCATTAAGTTAAAGATCAGGACACTTAATGTGTACTTATAAGTCTTTGGTGCCAAAACACTAGGAATTATATTCATTTCTGATTATCAAGCCCATGGACTGGTGTTACAGATGTTATCAATGACCTTTTGGACACATTTCCTAATACTGTGCATATAATGCTAAATATAGAGCCACAAATAGAATAGATAGTTTTACATTTTTGCAAGAAAATACAATAAATGAAATGGTCCAAACTATTTCTCATCGATTTAACACTCATGTTAAACGTTTGTCGTTGTCTGCTTCTGTGGTAATCATTATTACCAGGTATCACACGCCTCCTTGCAAATAGTAGAATCATCACACAATATTTCAATCATTTACTATTATGAAATTTTACCACCAGTCCACTCAAAATTGATGAGCCATTATCAACTTTCCAATTTTGCCATTTATGGCTTGGAACATTCGGAAACTGATATGAATTCCTAATAGTTGGCTCTTTGAGTATGTGTTTTAAGTGATACTCTGCAAGTAAGAGAAAGACTAAAGCTTTACAAGGAGGAAAACTATGCCATTAAGAGCAATGAGAACCTGGACTTATGTACCTCAATATTTCTGTGATAAAGAATCATATCTTAGCTGGTTAACTTTTATAAATGTAGCCTTTCCATACATGCAACCCACATATTTTCATCTAATAATGTCTCTGCACTTATTATCTTTCCCCAAGCATTCAAAAACTTATTTGAAGTCTTAGTACTTCTGAAGTGCTGAAAACGAGGTAACTCTTTCCCTTCAGATAAACGAACTAGATGTATCACAGCGAGTAAAGCAATGAAATGCAGGATGAAAAGAGCGCAAATTAGACCCTTTCAATTCAATGATTCACTAAGTTTCTAAGATAAGAGCGCTTATAAAAGGATGTAACATATATAACTCGTCATAATAAATAAGCAAGGACATTGTCGCGACATCCTTTTTGATTACACAGTCAGAGGCAAGTGTTTTCAATGGATCATGAAATGAGGCACCTTATCAACTTGTTTACTCTGTATAAATCTTCCATAGAGCATAATATAGAACTACTGGTTATCCCATTACACCTATAGTCCAATTTCCTTCTTTTGAATGCAACAGCTTATGATATGGCTGCAAAAACCGAGAAATCATAGGTTTTACATTATTTTAAGACATGCTTCAATGTACTGACATCAAAAAAACAACCAACTGCGAACATAATTGATGGCAATGTCCAGCTTCATATTCTTTCTCTTATACCAGATAACTTTCAAGGTGTAACAGAAATTGTTTCAGACCGTCTGCCAAAACCATCAAGAGTCAACATTGTAACTAAAGAAAACTTATAAAGTTCTTTGGGAGCAGCAAAATACTATTGATCTAAGACCTGAGGACTTAAGCACCAAAAGACTGGATAGGTTCCATGGCAAATGATGCAAAAAAGCAGCCTATCAAATTTCTGTTTGACCAATGTCAGAAATCTTAAGGTATTCTTAGAGGTACACGGTAGAGACATAGATTTTGCAAAATCAGAGTAAAGTTATCATTTGACAAGCATGGATGCAGAGGCAGCTGCAGTTAGATTGCTCTTGCCACTTCACAGGAAGAGATATATACCAGAGTCATACTCCATTGTATGCATATATGTGAAATGCTTTTAAACCCATATTTAATCAGGTGTTTGATCCCATGACACTGACATGCTGTTTCTGCTTTTGAAGAATGCTAAGGATTCAAGTTTGGCTGAGTCAGGTTGTTTGACGCTGGCACTGGCCACACATACAAAGAAAATTAAGTCTTTTGATGGCGAAAGATGAGGATCACACGAAATGCTTATAAGTGATGTTTGTCACAATTACCAATTTTAAAAAGTAATCTTAATTAATGTAACACATATAACACCATAGGAAGCTGTATATTTGTTAAAATATCTTTTCTTATGTATCAAAGGTATTCAGCATGCAAACTACATGAATAATTCAAATAAATAGATAGTTTTATGTCTTCTTTCTGTTTCTCAGACTTTCAATTCATTTATTCTTAAATTGATATGGTAACATACGTATCATACCATTACAGGCTAACCCCCTAGTTAATAGAGTGCAAACATCTCTTATTTGATGCAGCTTGAATTGTTCTTTAAGGTAGGATATGTCTGCACAACTCCCAAAGGGGTGGAGAGGAACAGGGTTGTACTCAGTTTGCAGTCCTAATACAATACCATGATTCTACTGGTTGTGATGAAATGGGTGATTATTTTGCAATAGAAGCAGACACAATGATAGACATTGTGAGGGTGACTTGAATAAAGATTGTTTTGAATAATTTTATTTAATAGGAATATTTATTAAATTGTGTCATTTAAATGAGAACTATTATTTTCTATCTATATGTCTATATATTTTAATATTATAGGCATTAGGAAATATGTGATTACAAAGGTTATATATAACATAGGTAACACAATTCAAAGGGCTTGTTATCAGCAATGACTGTAATTACTAAAACTAAGGCACCAGATGCTAGAGATTAATAGGAAAACATGTGAAAACCCGTATTTTTCTGAAATGTCATCTCTTACTTCCAAGAAAATTTCCTAGCTCATTCATTATGCCATGTAACATACGTTACATACTTTAATAAGTGCTCTGATCCTGATGTCAAACTTGCAAATGTATGATTCTTTATTGCATTAGCAAGACAGTGCCAAAAATGTAAGATATCCACGAGCGTCAAATATTTTCATATATTTTTCTTCAATAATAGATACCAAAATTGGATACTTAAAATTGGGGATAGGGTTGTTTAATAGCTCATATAAAACAATGTATTTGAGATAGAAAAGCAAACTTTGTTTTTTCTATTAGTCAAATGAGTACTTTAGTAAACTAAGATTAAAAACACTTGTAAAATGCACAAATCGTCTGTAAAATGAATGATGTTAGTCACGATTTCAACTTTCAAAGGGAAATTTAATCTATGTAACGCACATAACACCATTGAAGGCTGCAATTTTGTTTAAAATGCTGCTTTTATGTAGCTTAGGCATCCAGCTTGCAAACTACATAAGAAATTTGAATAATTAGGTGGTTTAATGTCTTCTTTCTGTAGCTCAAACTTTCATTTTGATTTTTTCCTTAGTTTGTTACAGTAACATATGTAACAGGCTGTCAGAGACTAACGCCCCGGAGCACACAGTGCAAACATCTCTTAAAAGATGCGGCTTGAAATTTTCTTCAAGATAGGATATGTCTGCAAAATTCCCTAGGGGGGGGAGCAGGACCTTTTTTAGCTCGAAGTCTATTCCCTATGAGCTAGGAAACATCCCAACTGACTGAATACACTAAGCACCAACATTGATTTGAATGTTAGCCACTCACAACAAAGCAAAGCCAGTTTTACAGTCATTGGAATTTTTGGTGTAGTTTGTTCGTAATTCAAGTCACATACAATTAAATCACATGACTAATTCAGCCAATCAAAATGTATACCGGATGCAAGGATCCATTATCAAAATACCAGCATTCGCAAGCATATTGTCATGTATGTATTGTATCCGAAATACCGTGTAGTTGACATGGGCCGTTCAGCACCCTGCAGACATAAATACCTGGAAACATTTCTTTGGTATTTCTGACAACATCCGTCTATTTTACTGACCGTTCCAAGGCGGTGCTTCTTTTGTGGATCATTTTAGTTATTTCTGTCTTGTTTTGTTATGCTTTTATGCACGTCTGTTTGTTGATGCCTTGTGGTCACCTGCTGGGAAAGGATTGGCCTCTTGGCGCTCCTTTGTGATGTCTAATTGTGACGCTGTCACTTTCCTATTGGTATCCTGGGTCAGGTGTGGTGCTTGATTGTATCGATTCCTGATCGTTGCCCTCTTTCTTACTTTGTTTGCATTCTAAAATCAGCATATGAGACATTGGCATAAGTCACTGCACCAGTGCAGCCAGTGTTACTGTAACTGAAGAAAGTCTCAAAATCCCAGCAAAAGCAGTGACACTGTGCCATCTTGCTATCAAGTCAATTGATCTAGACATATTTCTAACGCAACCGAAAATAACATAATATATTCTGCTACCATACTTTTATTTAAATTGAATTGGTGTTTGATTTTAGTGGTAAGTTTAATTTCGTTCAGAAAGTGCTTGGGACGTCGTCTGTTATTTTTAGTCTGTAAGCTATCATTAACTTTTCTGGCTTGAAATGATAGATATGGGAAATAACTTTCACGTGAAATGATACATTTCTCATGATATGTTAACTCCCATACCTTATCATTGATTGTCTGCAAACCATGCTCTGATCTGGGGTTATGTTGATAATGGGTGGGTGGGGTGTAATGTTCTTGTTCTTATAAACTTGTAGGCAACATTGAAGAGGTTCTCATTTGACCTTGTACTGTTTGTAAGAGGGAAAGAGAAATACGCCCCGAACCCTGCCATTGTTTGAAAGGAGAACAAGACACAAGCTCTGCCGCCCATTCAAGCATGTTTAGAATTTAACAGCATGTTTAAAACTTTTTACCTACACCTTTTGTCGTCTGCAAACAGTTTGAAACCAGATCAGGAATGACGTAACGTCAGTCCTGATCTTGATCCAAACTATTTGACACTCTGATAATGTTCTTGAAGGATGGATTTGAAAAGGTTGATTTTGAAAAAAGTCAGCAGATGACAAGAAAGGCATGAAAACTAGCCCAGCATGCTAAGAGTTAATTACCAGTAATGGAAAGTCCATTATAGAACAGTTGCACTACCTTGTTAAACACTTGAACCCTTACACGTGACACGTAAAATTGTCAGCAGTCGATTTTTTTCTTTATTTGTCTTAAGGCATTTGATTTTGATGTTTCATTTGAATTCTCTTGCGCAGATACTTCGTAAAAATATCAAGACTTATTATAGCCCCGCTTTGAAAAAGTGCGGGCTATATTGGATTTGGGTTGTCTGTCATTTCGTCTGTCCATCCGTTCGTCCCTCATAATTTCGTTGCCGCTCAATATCTTGAAAACTCTTCTATAGAATTTATCCAAAATTTGTATGTGCATTGATATCGACATGATATAGCATGGGATAGTTACATGTCAATTTTCCCCAATTTGTACTAGAGTAATGGCCCTTGATTTATGCCAAAATTTCGTTTCCGCTCAATATCTTGAGAACAAATTGACAGAATTTTACCAGATTTTGTATGTACATTTATATTGACAAGTTCTAGCTTGGAATTATTACACGTTATTTTTAGCTCATTTGTACCAGAGTTATGGCCCTTGATTTATGCCAAATTTCATTTCCGCTCAATATCTTGAGAACAAATTGACAGAATTTCACCAAATTTTATACATGCATTCATATTATCAAGATCTAGCTCAGGATTTTTACACATTATTTTTCGCGCATTTGTACCAGAGTTATGGCCCTTGATTTATGCCAAAATTTTGTTTCCGCTTAATATCTGGAGAACTAATTGACAGAATTTCACTAAATTTTATATATGCATTCATATTGACAAGATCTACCTGAGTATTGTCAAATGACATTTTTCTCACATTTGTACCAGTGTTATGGTCCTTGATTTACGCCAAAATTCGTTTCCGTTCAATATCTTGAGAACAAACGGACATAATTTTACCAAATTTTATATATGTATTCATATTGACAAGATCTTTGTTGGGATTGTCACACAATATTTTTCTTACATTTGTACCAGAGTTATGGCCCTTGATTTACTCAAAAATTTCGTTTCCGCTCAACATCTTGAGAACAAATGGACAGATTTTGACCAAACTTTATACTGACAAGATCTACGTTGGAATTGTAAGCGGTCATTTATCTCAATTTTGTAAAAGTTATGGCCCTTGATTGATGTCAGAATTACGTTACCACTTAATATACCTGAGACGCTCTGGCCTTTTACTTCATGTAAAGCACTGCAGCTTGGCTATAGTCAGATTATCTGACAATTCTAGTTTGCTCTAAAACCAAGAGAAATGTAACCGGACCGCGTAGCGCAGTCGGTAACGTGTCTGGCAACAGATGTGAGTCTGACTGCAGATCCAGGGGTCGCGAGTTCGATCCCGGCCCAGTCCCATACTTTCGTGGAGATTGATCATGAAATAATTTCTACGGTCATTCTCCTCCCTTCCGCTGAAACATTCAAGAAGGGTTGTTGTCAGTTACAAGCGAAAGTATGTGCACGAAGTACTGGTTAACTGCTTGTTCAAGCTTTCTCAGGAAAAATGTGGTTAGGTGAACTGACCGTCCCGCCATGACCATAGCTGTTGACTTGGGACGTAAAGCAACAAAACAAACAAACGAAGAGAAACGACACACAGGTGTGATGTTGACGCTTTAACTCTGTCGTCTGCTAACATTTGCAAACAGTTTGGATCCAGAAAAGGGCTGACAGAAAATTGGTGCTGATCTGGATTCATACATTCTGACACTCTTAGCCAGATAAAAACAACAACAAAAATAAAACATAAAAAACTGCATCAAAATGGTGTCTGCTGAAGTCATCTGCTGAATAAACTGCTAACACTATTGTGCTCTCGACATCTATCTATCTATCTATCTATCTATCTATCTATCTATCTATCTATCTATCTATCTATCTATCTGTCTGCTGATCTGGGTCTTAACTATTTGACCAACCTCCTCATAAAACATTTCAGCAGATGACAAAAGGAGACGACAAAGAGCAGACGACTGTTTTGTGATAGACGCTTGTAAAGGGTCAACACCAGCTGATCAAGATCAGGCCTCGAGATTATAAGACTTGAGTACAGTCTTAAACTCAAAATGAAGCGCAATGATTGGCTGCTCGCGGACACGTGTCCGAAAGGAACCAATCATTGCGCTTTATTTTGAGTTTGAGAATTAACTCAAATTTAAAAACTCCGTGCCTGTTCTCGAATAGAATTTAACAAGATGCACAATTTGAAGATGTCGTCTTCTGAAAATTTCTGTAGCTTTATAGGAGAAGCAAAATATGCAAATGTTGTATGCTGAAAATTTCACACTTCACAAATTCCACACCGTGAAAGATTGGTACCAATTCCCCACAGCGCGTGAAAAATTGATACCAATACGACAGGTTTTTTAAACTTGTGAAAAATGCGCATGTAGTGAAATTATATCTAGCATACATGCGTATTCATCACAATGATAAAATACCCCCCAAATTCTGCTGCATTTTGCAATCGATTCCAATTCTTCAGAATCGTGCATGACATTATTTTATAACTGGCACGATTCTAACAGGTTACATGTAAATTTCATAAGTTTTACAGTTGAAACATCTGGGACAGGAGTTAGAATATTCAAATGCAAACCAATTACATGAAACGCCTCGCAAACAGAAACAAACACCAGTCTTTCATTTTTTTATTGAGAATCTTTGGAGATTTTTCAATCAGTTCAGGAAAATTTTCAATCAGTGTTGCAAAGAAACAGGCTCTGACCCACCTGTGTAGTTACAAATCCTATCTGCGCCTTTTGGTATAAATACAAAATTAAGATGTCCTCATGATGCGCCTCGTGTTTAGCTAAGGAGAGCTAGATTCAGCTTTCCCTCAACTTTATATGCCTTTGTTGGGTGGATCCCGTTTTTTTTTAGCTCAGATTGTGGTCATAGGATGTCCGTCGTACGTCAGTCCGCCCTGGTATGTAGCATCAGCTAGTGGTCCTCTACCGTGATTGTTCACAATATGACCATGGGGCCAAACTGGCCCGCCCAGAGTGCCAACGTGCTGTTAATTTTGTCAACATAATTAATGGGCACTTTTCAATGTAAAGCTTTATAATGAAACTGCTGATCTATAAAACATCAAAGCTGGGATTTGGGAGGAGCTATGATTTGCTATTATCCTTATAAACAGTCATTCTCAGGCGAGCTACCCCTGGCCAGAAGGCCCTCTTGCTTCTATATAAAGTATCGTGATCCTGAGAGACACTTTGATATGGCCTGTGTCATCTATTACAAAATAATGTCCACTCTGGCATTCAAAATTGTGAAGTAAAACACTCAAAAGTTATATAGAATGTTTCACGAATTAGTTTGTGGTGATTAGGGACCTATTGGATTTTGGCATCCAGTTATTCTTAAAATGTTCGTTTCAAGACACGATTTTCGCTTACTGTTGACAGAATCATTCAAATTCATTGCACCAAGCCTCTTTCCTGATCTGGATCCAAACTGTTTGACACTCTAATTGTATTACCAAAACAATATTCTGAAAAAGTTGATTTTGAAAAAAAGTCAACAGAGGACAAAACATGAAAATGTACCCAGCATACAGAGCGTTAATTTATTTAGTAGGAAAGGGCAAAGTGGCATTGTCAATTACTGAGCAAATATTAACAGACAGATTTTAATTGTAAATTAAAAATCTTAAATGCCCCAGATAAAAGATCTATAATAAAAAGTCCCTGCTGGTGGCATATTTTTTCATCCGCTGTTAACCTTCAATTTGCAAACAGATTGGACCCAGATCAAGTCCCACAAAACACCTGAAAGATTTTGTTTTAGAAAAAAAGATAATTTATTTTTTCCGTGCAAACTGCAAAATAACCGAATATACAAAACTTCATTTTTGTACTTGTAGTCTGCAGTACTCTTTCGATAGACTTAAAATTTAAGATGCATGCTGCTTTTGTCGTCTGCTGATTTTTAAAAACCCAGAATTTAGGAATACCATCAGACGGCAAACAGTTTGGATCAGGATCAGGCCTTTCATTAATTGATGAATCAGATATGGGTCCAAACTGTGCTCAATGATTATAAGCAGACTAGCAAGCAAGGAGTTAAAAGCCATTTTCTCTATATTAGGATGTAAGATGATCTGATGTCTGTAAAACATAAACCATATGTGGATTAAAAGCAAGTTAATATTGACAGAATTGTGTCAATAGACTTCGTAGAATCTAGCACCTCCGCGGGAAGTCCACGGTGAAACAATATTGACTTAGACACTACATTGAAATTACAGTTATTTGCATACCCATTTTGTAATTAACAAGGTTATGAGATAGAAAAATGTAATCAATATCTGTACGGAGGCATAACTCTCTTACACATGTTGAGTATTTATTTGGAAAAGACTTGTGCGTTAGTAGATTTTCCCTTCTGCTGCTATTTGGCCTTATGATCGAAATGTTCAAGCACAACGTACAAGTAACGGGCATCTACCAGACAATAAACAGACTGTTCCCATACATCACCATACAAGTAATAGTTATACCATGGGTTGTCCATCTGTACGTGGAAATAATCCACGAGCAGGACCAGAATTCGAACTCACCTATCCTCTTTTACAGTCCATAGAAGTCAGATAAATATCAATCGATCTGACAGCCGAATGCAAAACAAATGTTTCATAAATGCCCTCTACCAATGTTGCTGAGCAGAGAAAAATGGATGTCAGATCTAAATATATAAAGCATCTTTTAACAAAAGTATTTTCAAACGTTCCGTGAAATGTCATCGGCATAGAATAGACAAAAAGTTCAACTTGGATGAAAAATGGCTTCAAAAGCTGAATTTAGATTATTTTCTGCACATCTCCAGACGACAAAAAACATGAAAAATTACACAGTAGGCTAAGAATTAAGGGAATCTTCAGATAATTTACACGAAGTTCAACTTGTATCATATATGGATTCCAAAGCTATAATTAGACTATTTTCCAAACCTCTCCTGATTCTATATTCAAGGAATAGAACGTCCTCACGCTAGAAAATCACTGTCCTCGAACAGCGCAGTCATCGCAGGTTGGTTGTAGTGGACGAGAGCTCAAAATATACTATTAAGGTTTACTTTGATCCATTCTATAAGCAAGTTCTTTACTTACAATTAATAATTTTCACGACGATGTTTTCATTTTGAATTATCACCTAGCAAAAGTTGTCCATTTTGGCTCAATTTGAACCTTTAAATTCTAAAACTAGCCATGTACCAACCAATTCTGGCCAGCCAGTGGGCTATGCACTGAACCGAAGTTATAAGTAGCTACCATACAATTTTTGCTCCCATTCAGAAAGTAAAACATTGCTCTCACAAAATTTAAAATTCTATAAAAAGGTCCAAGGCTTTGTCGAGACTCTGCAAATTATGTAATTTTAAAATGACTGGTAGACCTTGCACTGACGAGGCCCGAGTAAAGGTACCATCATTTGAAAACGTCATATTTTTAGTGCGCTATAAACCATTCATCAGATACGTTATCCATTTATATTTTAATTAGTTTGAAGATGTTTATAAAGCTGTGATATAAGATGAAAAGAATCAAAAGTTTTTTTGACAAATGAACACTCCATTGCTCTTCTAAGTTAACATGAAGACAGCCACGGTCAACAACTTAATCGAAGGATTTTTAGCTTAGCCATGCAGTTTGCATACTCACTTTGCATTGCTCTGTACGCTTTATTTTCTGCGGCACAGCAGTGCATTTTTCATGGGGTCTTTATTATGAATTGGCGTCAGTGTTTTGGTTAAAATTTAAAAGAAATCTTTAACGAATGCCATTTAAATGGCCTTTAAAGTTTCACGATAAAATCGAAAGTGGATACCAAATTATGATAAAATTTCGTTAGAAAATCGGCCATCAAGTTGCATGATGTTTTGTCAAACATATAAACATAAAATAAAACACATACAATGATTTTAGTATGTGCAGCTGATGATTTCCGAAAGTTTCGGAAAATTCGGAAAATTATCAATTTTTAAAAGGTGATTGTTTCCCTGAAAAAAAAAGGATTAAGCCATTTTTGTTTATGTTCTGGAATCTATGTTTACTTAAGATAAAATGCAAAAAAAATCAGTACATGTACTTTAACATTGTTTAATGTGCAAGGGTTTAAAATGAGGGCTGACCATATTTGAAGTTATTCAAGCTTTTCATATTGTACGCATAGTTCTGTATATCGTATTTTCTGGCCCAATGATCGGGTCGTCGACTGAATACATATTTTAGACCTTCAAGTACTCTCTGCTTAGTACTGGTTCAAACCAGAAATTATCCGAACATTATTGAAAAGTTGTTACCTGGGACATAAAGCATTAGCTGAAACAAAAAATTGTCCAAAAATGTTGGAAATGAATCCGAAATCCCAACTCACTGCTGTAGCAGACATTAAAGTGTGGCGTACATGCGCGGATCCAGAAAATTTTATCAGAGGGGTCCAACTTTTGTTTTTAAGCTTATGAAGGGAGAGGAGATCCAAATACCAATAAAACGGGCCATCATAGGCCCACCAGCGAAACGCCATTTTAAATGGCGTTTCGCTGGCGGACAGATGAAGGCCCAACATAGAATGCCGACTTGGTAGCTTTGTGACTTTGGTAAAATACCCTATATTTTTGTGATTTTTCAGGGGGGGAGGATCCCTGTCTCCCACTTCAGGATCCGCACATGGCGTATAAAAATTTCAAATGACTTAAGAATATGTAGCCTTATTAGCCCCTTACGCTGTTGTGTCGTCTGCTGATTGTTTCAAATTAATGTTTTCAAAAAGGCAAAAACAAAAACAAAAAACATGGGTTAACAGCAGGTGTTCACTTTGGCTGCTAACGTCTTGTCTGATTAACCGTCAGCTAACTAATTTAAATTTTCTCGGTAGCAAACAGTTTTGATATATATATAACTACTCCCCTAGGATTAGTCTGATCTGGGTCCACACTATCTGTCTATCAAAATTATTCCTTGACGTAGGCGTTAATATGCAGTGGACGACTTCAGCAGAGGACATTTTCAGAGAGCATTGTTAACGAAGCAGGTGAAGGGTTGCAGGCGAAAAACAATGTAAGTGGTACTCTATTTGGCCAATGCAATCCGTGCACTCAAATCAGACTTCTGATTCCCATAAAGCGACACCTACAATTTGCAGCAGACGAAAATTTCAAATTTTGCTGCTTTTATAAAAATAACTAATAAGGCATTACATTTCATGAGAATCGTCTGCTTGAATTACCATACCTTATTTTTTCGAAAATTAGGAAAGATGTTGAATAAATTTGTCGTCTGCTGAAGCCGTGATTGGTGCTGTCACTGTTAAATATTCTGACAAACATCGAGTGACTCAAAGACTTTATTCATGCAAAGATTGATAAAAAATATTTATCTAGAACCAACTGCTAGTATTAACAGTACCTGACAGATCAGTGCAGACTCCAATCAGACTGTTTCATCAGAGCTTTCAATGCTTGCTAATTTTACAAGCAGTTGGTGAATTAAAGACTTTACATCAAGAAAAGATTAATATATTTTTATACCTAGAACCAACCGCTAGCATTATCAGTACAGACTCCGATCAGACTGCTTCACCATAGCTCCCAGTGATTGCTAATTTGACAAGCAATTAGGGTTCCAAATTTAATTGATAAAAAGCAAGAGCTTATAAAACATTGACCCGTCAGTTCCTGACCAATCAGTGAAAACTTCTATCAGATGGCTTTTGGCTTCATCAAAGCTCTAACTGACAACTTCTCTGACAAGCAATTAGTGAACCAAAGTATGAAATTGATAAAAAGCAAGAGATTACCGGACTGACCACTATCATCAGTACCTGACCAATCAGCCTAAATTTGCTTATCAGTCATCAGTGCTGTATGCTAGACTTGCTGTAGGCTGAGAGATGATAATTAATGACCAATGTTTGTTAGTGATAGCCATGTTTATTATTTGTGTTTTCTGTGAGAAAAAAAGAGAGGGCAATAAGCAAGATTTTTGACTTAACCCTTGTAAATTTACACATTTATTATCACACCGGATAGGCGGCAATCGAAAATGCACTTAACGATCGACGAACTCGGATGATAAATCGTTAGAAGCAGTGTTTTCATTTGCCATTTGTCGCCAGTCAGGCGACAAATGGCAATCGAGAACTCTGTTTCTAACTTTTTTTGATCTACGTTCGTCGATAGCATTAACGTTTTCGATTGGCGCCCATCCGGTGTTATTATGCTAAATATTTTTATGAACTACATTCCTCCCCATCCCCCCTGCTTACCTGCAGTTTTCCAGTTGTTAGCATACTGTTGTTTTTCGATAAGAGCAAAACACAGTGTGGATCCTAATCAGATGGCTTTGTCAGAAGCCAGTTGATCTGGATCTACATTGTTTTTTAAAAAAAGATTCGACCTGGCTTCAAGTACACTACAAATTTCGCCACACGTAAAAATCATATAATAATCATATGATTCTTATATAAAAACTTGTATATAATACTTGTTAAAAAGGCAGCCGCATGTGGATCATATAAAACAGATTATATAATTTTCATATGAGAATGATATGATTTTTACGTAAACTGAAATACATATAATAATCATATGATATTGATAAGCATTTTTACATAATAATCATATAATAATTATATGAAAATCATATAATTGCCCTTTTATATAAATATCATATGAGTGCCTTTATATAAAATTTATATAAAAAGGCAGTCACACGAGGATGATGTGTAATGCACTGTATATGCAAATTATATAAAAATGTTACAAAACTTAATTCATCACACATGATTATTACATGTATTAATTTACGTATAAAACTTATATAACTACTTTTTGGGTAAAAATCATATAAGAACCAGGACTTAATATATGACCTAGTTTATGGTCCAGCATCTCAACAGGGCCCGTGGTTATAAAACTTTCTTTTCATGCTCAACTCTATTTAGAATGGAATTTCAAACCCTCATAAAACTAAAATGCTGAAATGAAGGCTTTTCTTGCTTTCAAACTCTCAGAGGTTGTCTTTATCATGCATAAAGATGTTAAAATACCAAAGATTGTTGGGATTTTAACATGTATATGAGTATGCTAAATTTCATGCTCAGTTGAGCTGAGCATGAAAAAAGTGTTATAACCCCTGAGCCAGGTCTGCAAGTGGAATAGGAGTAGTTTCTACTTTACCACTTGTGTCCAGTCTCTACAGAATTTGCAGGTTGTTTTAGATAGGTATTGGAACAAAACTAGCTCAAGAAGTATTGCAATGATTACAAACAACCGTCCTCAGAATTTTGAATGGGGATATGGGGACAAAGGTCATGCAATGACATATGTAGATGTCATAACATTCAACTGCTGCACTGACCCATAAAATAGAAACATTCCAAAAACAGATAACAAAATGTATTTCTGTGTTCTACTGTTTAATATAATAGTAAAGACATGTAATAGTAAATTGAATATAGCATCCATGGGTGAACTCTTGCATGGTATAGGAAATTAAAATGGGAGTCTGCCCACGCTTGGATTTTGAAAATATTATGTTATTTATTTGTCTGGGGTATTAATTTAATATTTATGGTGCGTTTGAGTTTTTATGCAATTCCATAGCTAATTTATGACGTCATGAATGATATCACTTCAATACCTTAGGGTACCCAGTTATAATCATTTCTAAAGTAATTGACATATCATGTAACGGACGGAGAAATGTTTTATTAAATAGCTATATCATTGATAAGTTTTCTGTTACTTAAAATGGCTTTGTATGTATTAGGATATTGGGTGGGCATTCATATTTATAGCATGGTACCCCAATTTTCGACTATATATTTTCTATTCGGTCAAATTTGGAATTAAAATTTTTACACGTTGCGGTCTTTGTCAAGATACCATTTCAACATATAAACTATCCATATATGCTAAGAATATGTAGACCAAATTTCATGAAATTCAAGGACCAGTAACATATTTTTTTAGCTTGATGTAAACACTTGGCACTAATTCATCGAAATGTAAAAAATACAATAATTATGTTTCAGTGTAGTACATACTTGAATACTTGCTTAGTTTGAATCACCATGCTAGTACGTTTTTTGGTAGAAGTTGATATGTTCAGTGTTTCCCTATTATGGATTGAAAAAAGAAAAAAAAAACAATATTCTTTGATATTAAGTGCCATGATTCTTATTTAATGAAGTGCATTCACAATAATATTACCCAAAACGATACAATATGGTGACACCAGACTTACCACATCTAGTTTCTAACGTTAAAACTACATCTAACCAATGTTACACTTAATTTGTAGCATTATTAAGAATTTTAATTTATACAGAAGAGAAATCTTATGACAAGTCAGTTCATACAGGAGAAGAACCTTATATCTATGGTTTTATAATTGTAAGCCTCATTAATAAATCTGGTTCACATGAATAACCCCCTGTTAAACCTAATGGTCAAAATTAACCATTTTGGTCACAGAGAACTCTACGCTTCAAAGGTATTGCTTAAATCTTCTCTGTTCATTCTGTTTTGTAAAACTGATGCTGATTTCTACCAAATAGCAACATTTATACGTTAGCTGGCTGTATATTCCAGGCATACAGTTTCGTTTCTGGACATCACTTATTCACGTAGAACACTGTTCTATGATACCTATGATAGAACAGTTATGACTCTGTTACACGGCACCAAAATGTGGTCACTCTAGTTCAGTTGGGATGTAAAGGCAATATTTGATCTTCTAGTTTTCACACGTTTATTGATTGGATATAATGTTTCTTAAACAATATCATGCAGGACTTGAGGAAGTGATACACATTATCTTGGCCCCGTAGTGCCATGACATGGGGCCATGATCTTCGGCATTTCCGGCCATTGAATCATTTGAAATTGTCTTAACATGTCTTTCTTTAAGAAAAGTGGAGGTAGATTTAAAAAACAACCTCCTTCTTTCGAGTTATTGATTCATTTCAATAAAAATAAAAAAAAAAATGGCTGAAACCGACCTATACCCTTAAGAGGTAGGAAACGACAAAGTTACCGGATTTGGATCTTCATGAAATTTGGCTCAGATCAGCAGGATATATATGGCATGTTTTGTGACAATATGATATCTTGACAAAGACAAGAACATATCTTTCTTTGGAATTGAATGTTGAATGTTGTGTAAATTTTTGAAAAAAATATTGAAATTTTATAATCACTTCTTCAGAAAACGTAAACCATAATTTATCCAAATGGTTTCCTGGTATCAATATAAAGTCTAAGGCATTTTGGATTCAATCTAGATGACAAATCATAGAAATAAACAAAACTATTGATTCAGGACATGGAAATTTAGTGACAGGTACCACCTCAAAGGTGGAGTACGTCAGGGTTGCTTCCTAAGCATTATTCTTAACTATCTAATTCGATAAATACATTTTCATAGTTTGTATATAATGAGTCATTAATATGCAAAGTTTAAAGAAAATCCATGCGTGGGCACAGATGCAAGTACCCCTTTCAAAATTTCCAAAATGCTAAACTTAAGAATTTCAATTCTGAAAACTTGCAGCATGCCCATATAAAATATTAAAGATAGAAAGTTTAAAAGGTCAGTTATCTTTAGATAGTCTGAAAATAAATCAGAAGCAATAATAATCTGCCAATTCATTATTTTGAGCCTGACTTTCCATAGAAAGTCAGCCTCAAACTCCTGTATTTAGGAATAATCCTGAAAACTTTCATCCATGGGGTAGGCATGACAGGGGAGACATAACTGGCTTCACTTTCTATTGGAATTGTATGACACTATCTTCCTCTCCTGCTTGTCCTTTAACTTCTCCCATCTGCATTTGAACAACGGTCAAAACTTTTAAAGTCATTGCAAAAAATGGTCTTCTGTCTAAACAATTTCTTCAAAGCTGTGAAAGATTTCTGAAAAAGAATGAAATTAAAAACATGAATTAGGTTCTATTTTCATTGATTTTATTGGTGTTTAAACTCTGCCCATTCACTTGCAAACTTTTAGCCTTTCTGGCTACAACATTTATAATTTATTTATAAATGATTAGCCAGAGTTAAAACATCTGTAGGTTCTGAATTGCTCATCTGACACCAAGAGAAAATAATTTTGATCTCCTTAACTCTTATCCTGCTAACATTGTTTTTGTCTAGAAAAAGTCATCTGCTTATTAGTGTTTATGTCTGCTGCAAGTCTGCAAAATTCAATTGCACACCATTTTATCACAGAAACGAACACTATGAACTATGATCAGACTGCTCCAAAAGGAACTGTCTGATCTTGGGTCTTATTGTTTGCAATATAGGCAATACATAAGCAGATGAGAGAGCAGACAGCAATTGTCTTGAATAGCAGGAAATGGGTTGAGTAAAAACATGATAATGTTGTATTGCTATGCAAGTCTTCTACTGGATTAAAGAAAACCTCCCTTCCCCACCTAGCCATGGTGTAGAATACATAGAGGATATTTACTTTTTTGAGGTGAATACCAAATATATTTCATCGAGTGAGTTGAAAACATCAGAATTTTCACGAGTGCGCAGCACGAGTGAAAATTTCGATGTTTTCAACTCACGAGATGAAATATATTTGGTATTTACCTCGAAAAAAGTAAATTTTCCTTTTATTTTATCCAACTTTTTGGAGAAATACGTTATCGATTTTCCCCCACTTTGAGCCAAATCACAAGGAATTTAAAGTGACAGGTTGATTGATTACGCAAAATAAATAGTACCAAACTATTTGATTTATCTCACATTTATTACTGGCAATGCTGAAAACTCAGCGGCTCAAACTTTTTTATTTTTTTTATTTATGATTCGAAAACAATTTGTAAAAACGATTTGTAATGATAATTAACCAATTTCATCGGGATGGAATTTCCGCATAGTAATATAGTGATAGTCTTTCTGCCAGTTTCCAAAATTCATTGGCGCCATTTTACACGACAAGATGTCTTTCTAGCCAATCTTTCTTAATTCAATACGAAACTGGAAATCTAAAAACGCGAACAACTGATCAAGTAAATAGATGTTTTACAGTTTTAGTCGCTGTCACTGTCAATGACCCTGATTCTTTTGTAGGATTTCCTTGCAGGAGGCGAAAATTGCAAAGACATTCTCTGAGTCGGACTGACACACGTGGTTGAATAGAACTGGGTTCTCGACAACTGCTGCGATTGATTAAAATTAATGTTTATATTTCCGTGAATCTGATTCCCGGAGAACATTCCCCCTATCTTTGAAATGTCAAAACCTCCACGATTAAGGACAGGGACATAGGATTGGGGAGTGGCCCTAGAGCTAGGGGCTTGACACTCATTGGCAGTTGATCGAACTTCTACCGGAGACTCATCAACAGCAGCACACGAAGAAATTGTTGCAGATACTGTCGGGTTTTTCACTGGTGGACGATTTGACAAAATTGAAGAGATGTTTTTTGTCTGTTCAGCTTTGAGGTGGCTGTAATTGTTTAAACTGTTGACATTCTTGTGCCCTGATATCTGGATTATTTGATTTGGTGGCAACCCCTCATCTGTCAGTTTCTGAACAAGATGCTTTCTCACACTGAAAAAAAGGTGAAAATAACTTAGCCTATTAGATACCACTTAGGCCAAAGAAAATAATACCTTTGTTTAGGGTAATCCGACCCTATCATATTTTACTGGCGAAACCTAGATTTTTTTCAGGTTTTACGGGAGGGGGGAATAATTTTATGCATTTTGAATCTCATTTTGCGGTTCAAAATGCAAAGAATTATATTTTGCTTTGCTGGCTGGGAAAGGTGGGGAGGGGGCAGGATGAGTGACAAATCTTATGATATTAAATTTAAGGCTATAGCATATCAAAATGCGTTGGTTTGTCATCAACCAAATAAATTTTGGAATTTTAACCCTCAAAAGTGAAATGAAAATGTTTAAGGCAAAAAAAAAAATGCCGAAACAATAGAGAAAATCCTAGATGTCTCCAAATAATTTAGCAAAAAGTTGGGTTGATAGAGTTTTCTTAAGCAAAAATATTTTTCTTTAGAGGTATAGAATTTTTATGAGCATAAAATTGTAATTATTTTTTTACCCATCAATTTAAACCTGTGTTTTGGGTGCTCAAAAGAACCGTCTCATTGAGACTTTTTGGAGTACACACAACATATGTTTTTGTTGAAAAATAAAAAAAAAAATAAAAAATAGAGAAAATCCTAGATGTCTCGAAATAATTTAGCAAAAAGTTGGGTTGATAAAGCAAAAAATATTTTTCTTTAAAGGTATAGAAATTTTATGAGCATAAAATTGTAATTATTTTTTTACCCATCAATTTTAACCTGTTTTGGGTGCTCAAAAGAACAGTCTCATTGAGACTTTTTGAGAGTACACACAACATAACGTTTTGGTAGAAAAATAAAGAAAATTGTTTTCAAATACGCACTGAAGCGTAAACGTCCACCATTTACTTTTATAACCTGTTGTGGGCACAAATATTACATTTCCGAAGACAGAAATTAGTCTTGATAAACTGTAGTTAAATATACAAGCTTGGATTTTTTTATGTTTCAATATTTTTTTGTTCGTTTCAGAGATACCGTTGAGGAAAGAACACAAATGCATTGGCAAATTGATACAAAAATGGTGTTTGACTGTGTCTTTATCAGCAATCATCAGTTTTGAATTGTTCGATTCAGTTTGCCATGCATTATTACAACAACTGGACTAATAAATATACAACCAGCTTCAGACCATCTGATGAGGTATGCGACATGTATGAGAAAAAAGTGAGATTGGTAATCACCTGTAAGGAGTGAGGCGCTTGTCAGATGTTTGAAGGCTGGCTCCTGCTTTCATGTCGTTCATAATGGAATACAGCTTGTTGATACCCATAGGTGTTCTCTTATACCAGGCCTTACCAGTCTTTTTGGCATAGTTGATTGACAGGAAAAAGGGAGAGTCAGGGTCAAGCATTTCCACCGGGCGAACGCTCCTGTACTTTTTGTATACTGCAACAGGGTCTCTAGCTGGGTCCTCCGGAACAGCATACGCTCTGGGTTTGGTTTGCCGCACATCCCTTGGATTTGATCCTGTACGTGTCTTGGTTTGACGCTCTTGGGTGTAAACGATATACTCTGTACCGTCTTCATCTGACCTTAAATCAATGTCACTCCATTTAAGATCATGGGTTTCCTTACCGGTCCTCATTCCAAATTGAAGGGTGCAAACAAGCCACATGGTGTAGATAATTGAACTTGGCGAGGAAATGCCTAACACTTGCTTCTCGTACAATGTGTTTATGTCTTGATCAGAAATTTCATCAGCTGCATTTGGCTTATTGCCTTTACCGATGGATTTCAGCTGCTTGGACTTAGCCGCAAGGATATCACGACACTGGCGGAACTGAACATTAGTCATAAGGGAAAATTTATATCCATTCATGAGGACTTAGCGGTTGATTGATGAAAAGAAGGACCTGATTGTGGTAGGCTCAAATTCATCACCATCTTTTCTTCGGACAGCCAACAGGAAACCAGAAATATATTCCCCTAGTTGTTGTGGCGGTATGATGAGTGGAAATCTCGACTCATTTTGTGATTCAAGGTAGCTTTGAAACAGTTTCATATCATTATCAGTTTTCCTTTTTGTGTTTTGATTCTGCTGTTCCTTCAGAAATTCATCAATTCAGGGTGGCCAATCACGTGATACGCAATTGGTTATCTCACATTTTTGTGCATGTTTTCGCCTCGATTGAAGGTATGTCAAACGTTTTTTCGTGGGGTTTTCAATCGATTTCAGAAAAGACACTGGGTGCAGAGTACTCCGGCTGTACAGCGGATCATCATGTCGTTGACCGATTTTAACGTAAACGTGTAGTTTTAGTGAACATTCGCGCAAAGTTTGCCCAACTGAATTGGTAGGAATCACATTTTTTGTCAATATATGCCCGATGAAAGCTAATCTACTCATTTATTGAAGCTAAGGTTTGTTTATGCATTTCGGCCATTACCTTTAGTGAATAGAATTAAGTTTTCCATAGATTGAATGAAGGATTGCGATTCCTTGCATTGAAAAATGGCAACGAAAGACGATGGTAGGAATCACATGGTATGGTAGGAATCACACTTAAAATTTGCGATAGCAAAAAAGATAGGAATCACACTCCTTTGTGTAAATCGAAACTAGAGCTGGCTGAGCAGTCTACTTATGCTGTGGTTTGTTGTCCGTTATTGATATGTTCATCTATCTGTCTCTATCATTTACTGAATATTCATGTGCGGACCCAGAATGTTTTGTAAGAGAGTATCCGCCAACTCTTGACCTTTTATTTCTAGTGAGGAGAGAGGAAAAGCGGGCCATTATCTACCCGCCAGCAAAACGCTGTTGATGATTGGCCCAACACTGAGTTATGGCTTTGAGATTTTTACAGGGGATCCGAACCAGTATTACTAAGAAATCCTACAGTTATGTAATTTTTCAGGGGGGGGGTCCTGACCCCCTGTCCCCCTATCTAGATCAACGCATGATATATTCGACATCTCCCACAGAAGAAGCATAATTATAAGATGAAACTTGATGGTTAGCAGTTAGGTAGTATGAACATTCCAAATTGATAAAATTGTTTAGCTTTGATATTTGGTCGACCATGCAGCAATCCTTAAATTTTTCAAGCATTACTTCCATAACATTTGTTCGACTGTGCAAAAACTTGTTTAGAAGCATCCAGACAAAATGGATATTGAGGAGTGCTAAATCGTTTAGTTCCAATTTCCTAAACAGCTACCATTGAGCCTCTTTTAAACTTTTCAAATTATTTCTCCTTTCGAAATAAATGTCAGATTTTACTGGAACTTTTGTGGAGGCATTGATACATAAATTGAGATTCATAGTTGCTATAATCGACGATATCCAAGATGGCTGCAGTGACAGCAATCTTAAAATCTCCTCGAAAACTTAATCTTATATAGAACAGAAACTTGGCTTGGTGCACTCTGGCACTATGCTTAAACAATTACACTTTAACACTTTCGCTGCCAAGCACCTAAAAAACCAATACCTCAGTGCTAAGCATGTTGCAAGGACGCCTGAATATTGAGGGTATATGGGTTCAACACAGAGTATCACCAGAACCATTCAACCTAATGCTGTGAAACTTTGACAGAATGTTGCTAATATATCAAACATTTATTTGAATTAACAATAATAAAAATAGTCACGTGACGTTTGGTGGACATTTTGGAAGCCATATTGAAATATGAAAATGCCTATAAACAACTATTTTATGCAAAAAAAAAATAAAACATCCATCTACACCAAGTATCAAACATAATAATTTATTCAGATAATATATTGTGTAATCAGAAATAAATCAGAATAAAGCAGTGGAAGGGCTTAATTGCGGCCATGTATGTCATTCCCTTGGACATGTTTTCATTGTTTTGATGTCCGCGAAATCTAATGACATTACAAACATTTTTGTAAAATCCATTCTTTTACAGAAAATTGCATAGTCTTCCCTATGCGATATAACTATGTCCCCTGAACATTTTGAAATAAAGAACAAAGATTTGCATCCCTTTTAACGGTTAAAAATAGACAGCTATCAACCGAGCCTTTAAATTTCGACTGTAGTCATGTATGGCAGTGAACGGTAAATTCGACTACAGTCGCGTTTGGCAGCGAAAGCGTTAATACTCAAAATGAGGGCTATAGCAGTCATCATGAAATTCTTAAAACAACATTTCCTCCCGAACCATATGTTTGATTAAGCCAAACCTTGGTAGGGGGAGGGGCTTGTGGGCAACTTCGAATCTTAGATTCGACATTATGACTCTATTTGGATATCTTATATGGCAGCCATTTGGATTTTCTTCATAATTTCGTCTCTTAAGCCATATGTTGGATTGAACTGTAACTTTGTGGAAGCCATTGGGACAATATGGATATTAAGGGGATATATCTTTCAAAAGCTCTTACTTGCATGAAATATTTCCTGTAAAAACAAAAATTGCTTTTTGGTCAAGGTGACGGATACCTTTGGCCACATTGTTGTATGAACAATTTATACATCTCACATAGATCACTTTACCCCCCCCCCCCCCCAACATCCAGCTTTTGAGCAATCGACAGCATGCTTATCAGTCGTTTTTGAGTTACTTTCTGGTTTTATCCTGTTTACAAAATTGTGCCATGCTGGGTGAACTTTAGAGAAAAAACATTTACATAAACATGAACTGCAATTATCCGACTACAATATGGGAAAGTATTTTCGCCCAAATATACAAATTTCTGGTAGAACAATATGTTTTCTCAATTTTTGCTTATAAATGTTTCAAGGTCAAAAGCAAAAATTGTAAATAATACAAGAAATACATATATTTGGGTCAAAATACTTATCCATATTGTAGTTGGATTAGTGTAGTTCTTGTTCATGGTAACTTTTTTTTTATCTAAAATTCACCTAATATGCCACAATACTGTAAATGGAATAAAACCAGGAGGTAACTCAAAAACGACTATAAGCATGCTGCTGAGTGCTCAAAAGCTGTATGTTGGGGCGTAATGTGATCTGTGTGAGATGTATAAATTGTCCATACAACAATATAGCCAAAGGTATCCGTCTCCATGATAAAATAGCCATTTTTGGTTATTCAGGAAAAAAGTTAATACAAGTAAGAGCTTTTGAAAGCAACATTTGCTAGAATCATGCATTCATTTTTTTCCAAAGTAGATTAATTATGATCAGTCTCATCAAGGTAGGTGATTCTGGTCCTCTTGTATCCCTAGTTGGCTTTAAAGGGGTGGCAAGATTGGACGCAAATAGATCAGATAAACAGCCCCCTGCCAAACCATGCAATCCTCTCCAAATCTAGTCAAGATCAGGTATTATATAAATCCTGAAAAGCTAAAGCGATTAAAACATAATACAAGAAGTCAATAGGCGCCGGTATTTTTTAATTCACTTCCTGTTGGAAAATTCAACCAAATCCTGTCGTTTCCAACTTAACAGGATCACACCCAGGGAGCGGAAGTGACCGGACAATTGCGAGTGTACGACAAGTAACGGCACTTGTGATGTACATTGGACGGTTGGTCACTTGCGGTATTGATTATTCATTTTCACCATAAACAAACTTCTTTTTTTACACGAAAAACTCCAGCATATGCGTGTTTTGGGTATAGAAGGTAAGCTATATTTGTGAGTTACTTTCTGACTGGATTGAAATCCCATTTCATTGTCCATGTTCAGTGAATTTGATTTCTAATCACATGTTTATCAACAACGGGTGATTGATTTTCGAATTTTCAAACATGAAAAAAACGTGCATAAAAAAGCAAATTCACTGTCATTAGGAGTTTTACTCTTCTAATAAAAACACTTTCTAAGGAAACACTAATATTTTTTGTCAAACCAAAACCAGAGCATGGCAAATGGCGAAAATATGACACGCGTGGGAGCATGGCACCATTCAGTCACTTGCTGTCGTTCACTTACGGATTGTACATGACAACTGCGACTTTACTGAACGGTCACTTGTATACTAAGGGTCATATAATTTTTCTCAGTTTATGCATACCAGTGCCAATATTTCATCTTTCCCTCTCAAGAAAAGTTTGTTCTTAAAGACATATGCGGCTATTTCCAATGTGCACCTTTTCCGCGTCTGCAAACGGGGAAAGTTGTCTGGGTCCTGTCTTTCGACCCTTAACGGATTCGGATCAATACAGCTTCCGATATTCTTATGTCATATCCGTGCTCCAACATTTTCTTCACAAAATAACTAATTAAAGTGTGTTCGAATTATCTATTGACATCTTTTCAGAACTGATCGTCTCAGCACTAAAGACAGATAAATGTAGCTCAGTCGAAATCAAATGACGTACACAATAACCCTGGTTACGAATACGATAGTGGCCGAGTCTATACTATTTGTATGGATATTTAGAGTGGCGCACGACCTGACCTCGTGGCCTAGTGGTTAGCGCGCCTGGCTACAAACCCAGAGAACCAGGATCGATTCCCAGATGCGCACATATTTTCAATGTGTTTTTTCTTTCTTTTTTAACATTTTAATGCTAAATTACTTCATACACTAGTAAAATGGCATCATCAAAACGACAGAAATGGTCATCCCCGAACTTTTTATATTGCATTACGCATGAAACCTATGGGGGTGGGGTTGAATTTGGCCCTCTAGAAAGAGAATTAGTTCGGTGACCCCAGATTTTTATTCTTTTTTCTGAAAGGTATTATAATAGTCCATGAATTAAAAATAAATTTTCAAGATTTTCAATGTCAGATTTTTTAATACATGATTTATTCTAAAAACAAATTCCATTTTTCGACGAATTGCCAAAATATATCATGCAGTATCTTGTCACAGCATGGGGTAACAAGTAAACATGCACATTTTCTTAAAAGTTTGAGGTCATGGGCAGTAATTTAAGTTAAAAGAAAGAAGCTGGGTGAAGATTACAACCGTTTTAGCTCGATAATTAGGACTAGTATTATTATTTTATATTTCTAGAAAATTGGTCAAATGCTGTAAACTTCAATATGAGATTCTGAAAAAACAAGCACGGTGACATATCCTTTTTATTTCATAAATGAATAGCCCATGCATAAAACAAACTGTATGCAAAGTATTTAAAATATTTCAATGTGGGAAGTATTTAGTAGCATATGTCCTTAAATGCTGTCTGCTATATCGACTCCTGCATATATTCACCCACACCACAGGCTATTTTTGATCATATGAAACCAAACATTGATCCTTTAAGAGCAACTTAAATCTCATTCCAAAATGCCATAAGCTGACACATATTTCATTCATTAAAATTAATATGAAGCAGAATCCTGAATGAAATCCAGACTAATAGGCCATGGGATAGATATGGGTCTGACCCATCCCCTTCCTTCACCCCTACCACACACACGGGGGATTTTGTTGACTTTGATTTCCATGAAGCCCAATGTCTTACATTTAAAAAATGTTACCCTCTGACAAGTGTGATGTAATATTGTAACATACTATTTTTTATATATTTATGTTACATTTTGCATTGCTACCCTATTTCCATGAATATTTTATGCCTGTTGAATCTCCAGAAATGTTAATTACTGTTTACTGGGTCTAATTTTTGATGCTTCTACAAAGACAATTAAGTAACCTAACCAAAACTTCAAATACCAGCTCCCTACCTTTAACAGTGTTTAGGCAGTTGAAAATAGCTACCACTTCATAAATTTTCAATAATAACAAAGACATGTTTTTGCTAAAAAGCTAAGCATAAAGTCGTGAGGTTTAAAAACACACACATATATACTCAGCAGCCATCTTAATAGATAAATTACCAGCAGTATATTTTACTTGTGTAGCATGCTTATCTTGAAACCATAATGCAAATAGTAACGTATGTAAAATAAAAATATGCTAATGGAAACCATCCCCCATTGAGGGGATATTTATACACTATGATTTTCTAAAACTGTATATAAGATGCAAAATGGCTCATGCTAGTTTGTGACAGTTTGTGGTTTACTGTGTTACATCCATCGTAACTCTGTTACCCTATTTTAGTCTCAAATCCTATTGTGCAAATAAAAGTCAGATCTAAATCGTATTAATCACCATGCTCTCTTGAATGCATTGAACGCTCTTAAATAAATTCATCCAAAAGTAACAGTTTGCAGCAAAACAAGCTTCATCTATAATAGTACTGTTAGATACGTTGCTTAATTTCAAATATATTAATATATAGTACAGTGATATCACTAGACCAATGGCTGCCAAAAGACCTCTGAGGCTTAATCAATAATGGTCTTCAACAAACTCTTAATATAATCCGCAAAAATATATGTTAGCTCTTCAGCAGATACCCTGCAATATCCTTACATTTTTATGAGTAAAAAGTGGTGCTGTCTCTGTCGCAGCTTTCAGAGAGATTGCCCATCATGTTGGCATGTTGGCAGGATGAGATTTGTTTCACATGAGACAAACTTATTTTTTTGCGGAGGTATTTAGTCTATCATATTCTTCTGCCCCTTCTCCCTTCTTCTGTGAGGAGCCCTGACATGACTGAAATTTTGTTTACTGGGATGTTAAACCTTAACTTAATCAATCAATTCAAATAAATATTACAGCAATCTTAATTCAACGTATCTTAGCATTTCAGGCTAAAGTTTTATTATTTATGACATTTTGTACAAATATAGACCCATATCATATGTTTTATATCATAATATATGTTACCTTAAAATTGACAGAACATGGGAAGTGTCTTTATTCAGCTGTTACTTGAATTCTATCATATCCACTTTATTGCGAATTTAAAACCTAATAACTTTGAACAAACCAATAAAATTGTGTTGTTATTTTAAAAAAGTTAAAAAAACAAACATTATGTTTTGCAAAGATAAATGTGGATTAATAATGACTTTTAAAAATAGATATAAAGTTCTATTATGTACAAGCTAGTAACTCTATATATATATATGTAGTGCAAAATTAGATTTAAATAAATCTGAACACCTCATGATGTATAATTTATAGCAAGTACTAGGCATTAAATAGAACGTATTAAAGTAAGCAATATATACTACATATGACATAAACAAACAAAATAATGGTAATATACACCAGAAAATGTTAAATATCGCCCTACACTATTCTTTATTAATAAAATGCTCATATTATTAAAAGATCTAAAGGCTTACAGATAGGATTGTGTGCTCAATTTCAATGAAAAGGTATTTACCTTATAAAACATTCTATTTAGGGTTATCATACTCAGCAGCTTATAACTCTTATAACTCTGTGAATGAATCTAACTGTTTACAGTTTTGCACTTGGCAGTAAAAGGCCTGTAAGGGTCATGGTATTGTGAACTAAAATATGCACCAAAATTTATCAAATAAAGATATTAAAAAAGATATCAATAATTTATATAGTGTAGTTCACAAATATAACGTATGTAACATAAAGTAATGTAAGTAACCCAGTTCTGCTTGATCAAAACGCTTTTGAAAGCCATCCTGCAATAAAAAGGGCACATAAAAGCTTAAAAATTATGTAACTATGCCTAAGAGTACCTTAACATTGGCACCAAAATATTATAGAATATATTTTGGGTAACATATATAAGTTTGATGTTACATAATAATGTGACTTTTCTCTGAGGGCTAACATACCTCATTCTGTGCCATATATATTGTAGTATCAGGAAATCATAGTGACAAAAAAATCCCCAAGAGGAGATTACAGGTTCTATGGTCAATAACGTTTATCTTGGAAGCTTTTTATGAGTCCACATCGTTTGCAATATAGAATTAGAAAGTGTATCAGCAGCTGTGAAGGCAGACATCAATTTAAATAAGGTTCTTTTTTCATAGGGAAAGATATGTTGTTGATATTAAGAACTGCCTCACTGATACACTGATAAGGGTTTTACGTTTACCATTTTTTTTACAAAATATAAGGAAGCAATTAAGTAATTTTAAATTATTATGGAAAACATCTTTTCAACTCACTCATACTTTATTAAGCCTGATTATGTTTATATTTTGTCCTGAAACTGTTGTCTGTTTTATAATATATCTAATTGCACTTGATCATATGGAAGCTCACACTATGAACCCTGATTAGGCTGTTCCCAAAATACCATAAAGTAGCAATCTGATCATGTCCCATTATGTTTACACAAAACCATATAGAGCACATTGCATAAACAGCCAAAACGAGTTAAGTTCACCAATTGCAGCCAATTTTTGTCCCACATTTTTTGGCTTAGATTTTCATTTTTATGTTATTTTTATCTTATTGGTATAGGTCAATTAGGTAATGATGTCTAAAAAGTGCACATCGAAAAATGTCAATTCATTCAGCCTCACAACGAGTAAAACTGAATTTGAATGTGAACTAAGTTACTGTGATGAAGTATACTTGTACATACCAAATTTCTTACAAGACTGTAATAGTTAAGAGCTCTTGACATAGAGATGTTTGATGTAAGCTTAACATGCATGGTTTGTAATTTGTGAGATGGTTAATTTGGTAACGTAATTCACATTAGATTGTGGGATATTAATCACCAATACAACAAAAAAATTGTTTTTCACTTTTCAATCAAATGAGGGGCATTTATTGAAAGGTATATATGTTTGTCAACAAAATAAAGTTAAAAAATGCTTATAAAAACAACCATTTGAGCACAATACATTCTTAAAATTACATACTAAGACAATGGGACAGCATTTTTTGGCAATTTCTGGGGCACTTGCTCTTGATAAACGTCGTAAGGAATGACTATTGACCATTTCGATTGTTTTTTTTATTTGATTGTTAAGACATAAACCTAAGCTAAACTATTAAACCTTAAAGCGTTAGAAAATACGCTGTTTACATGCTAAAATGGAGATGGGACACAAAAATGACCGAATTGGTGAACTTAACTCGTTTTGGCTGTAAAGATGAAATTACAATATTGCGTACAAAAACATCCAAACCATGCACATTTGTCTATTTGGTTAGTTGCTTAATGTCCAGGGCTTAATGCTGTGGACATTGAAGGAAGGCTATTTATTCTAATCACAATTTTTCTCCTTTGCAGCCTTACTTTAAGTATTTAAAGACTATAAGTATCCTCTACAAATTGATAACTGTCCTGCTGAAACCAATGATAAGCAGAGTATGTAAAACAAAAGATTTAATGACCATCTCATTTAAAGAATGATAGTAGAGCTTGGAAATCAAAAAAAAAAAAACTCCAAAAGGCTGGACTGTACATACTGCCAATTGTACTAATACCAGGCAGGCAAAATGTATGCTTTGTCTCCTATCAGGGTGCATTATTAAAACAAACCAGTACTAAATGAATTCATGTTGAATAAACACTTTTTTTGTTTTAAATTTACTTCAAAGCATGTAATATTAACGATATCAAGACTATTTGTTGTTTGGAAAAACAAATTGGTACGAAATATAGTAATAATCATTTCAACTAAATGTGTTAATGATGGCAAGTGCTCATTCAATACAGACAGCCAAGATCACAAGCACCCATTCAGTTTACTGCCAAGTGCCCGTTCACATGGTGTGAAAAGGTGGCATGACAAGTCGTTACATATTATTTAAGTTAACACTCTTTCAGCAACTTTTATTCAAGAATAAACATGATATGTAATTGTAGAAGGTAGATAAATAAGGAAAAACGTACACACTTTAATGTTATGCTATATTTCATTCCATCTTTACAAAGTGATCACATTGAAACAAAGCATCAACGGATTGATCAGTGTCAATATTTTTAAGAGAGCAATGACAAATATCAGTTTTAATATTACATATATACAGGATAATTATCTTGGTACTTACGCGAGTATGAATAAATTCATGACTGATACACAAATGGTTGCTGTGTTGACATATTTATGCACCCTGTGTTTTCTTTTGAGAGCAAGTGACTGATCCTCCAATGTACAACGGGGCAAGTGCCGTATTTTGCCTTTCACTCGCAATTGTCCGGTCACTTCCGCTCCCTGGGTGTGAGGATGTCAAACAATTTGTATTCAGATCAGTCTCTCTGGTAAGACTTAGGTCCAAACTGCTATATTGTCAATACCACCGCCATAGGTGACAGAGAAGGGATGCAGATAATGTGTCAAGACCACGTCTTTTCAAAGGCATGGCACATAGAAACTCCTCTCAGACTTATTTCATGTGCGGATCAAAGAATTTTCGTCGTTTGCACATGCGCGTGTGTGTGTGGATGGGGGAGGTAGTCCACCAGGCCAAACAGACAGTAGAAGAAATGAGGTGGGAGTGGTATTCTTAGTCCTCAACTTATTTTGCTGAGGGGACCAATGATTTATTCAAAGAAAACTAATTATTGAACAAGGATTTCCAAGATTCCAGAGCTCCAAACATTTCCATTGAACTTGAGATTTTCTGGGGGGGGGGAAGCGGGGGGGGGGGGGGGGGGGTCGGGGTCCGGAGCCTCTCCATAGAAAATCTCGAGTTCAATGGAAAAAATTTGGGCTCTGGAATCTTGGCAAATCATAATTTCTTTGCCCATCCTCCTGGACCTGCTTGCTTATTTACCTATAAACACACTGATTCAAGAGTTAACTGAGTTCATCTGCGTAAACATTTGTAAGATTTTGGAAGAGGGAATACTTCTGAACATTTGTGAGAAACCATATATATTTTAGACCAGTGGCTCATAAGGACTGAAGCTGCCTCAAGTTTCCCCCCTAACTTGAGCTTTTGTGAGCATTTTATTCGGTGTACATTCTTAATTGATACAACCTACCTTTTAGTCTTGCGCTGATTTTTGTTACCATGTGATGCCATGTGTATGATACGTTTATGTAACATATTACCTTGGCCATTTTTACCATGTACATTACATACACAACAGTCGTGTAGTATACAATCCGTGCAATTTTCAAATAACAATTTACAAGTGTGATTCCTATCCATTTTGATTGCATGTGAGACCTATCCATCCTAATAAAAATAATTAGTGTGATTACTATCATACGGTGTGATTCCTACCATTGACATTCCTTTCTAGATTTTGCTGCAAATCTCACTTTAACTGCGCAGAATATATGTCTGTCATCATTTATTGGCCAATTGTAGTTTAACAAATCTAATACTGTTGCTGCAGAATATTTTGTGAAGCTAAAATCGCTCAAACAAGGTATTGCTTGGCAAACATGTGATTCCTACCAACTAACATTGCACAACCTTGCCGCGATATTTAAGAGAACTATATAACTCTTGTCTAAAACTTAAGCGCCATAAGGAAGAGCTTCCTAGTCTGTGTACTCTGCACTAGGTGACATTTCTGAAAGCCACCAAAAAACAGGAAAATAATTGTGAAACATACCTTGAATCGAGCGAAAAAACTAAAAAAAAACGTGTGAGATTACCACATGTGTATCACGTGATTGGCCCCCTTGCAATTGGAGCATGAGTGACAAATCTGCCAGGATGTGGAGTAGGCCTGTTGGTGGAACTTTCACCAGAATAAGCAGGAATTACATTTGTTGTTTGCTGTATTTCTGTATTTGTGGAGGTTTGTGGCTCAGGAGTTTCTGTGGACTGACCAGAGGAGGCCAAAATGATATCAACCGCCTTAATCAAATACTCATCCTCATCCAGGTTAGTGTCTAATGCTTCTAAATTCATAAAATCAGATTGCTCCATTATATGAACTGTGCAGTTTTTGATGTTGTTGACAGTTTTTCAAAGCAGCAGATAACTTTTTACCCGATCTACGGTAATGGCGACTTTTTGGAAGTATGCCAAATCGCAGGGGAGACTAATCTTACAAGAATGTAAACAAACAGAAAAAAAAGTAGTTCCACTTCCTGGAGTGAAAATATCCACTTCCTGGAGTGAAAATATAGGCTGATATCATTCACTAGTGATTGATATCATATCATTCACTGGTGATTGATATCACTTTTATTTGTTTTTGATATGCATTGATTTCACTGCTTGTGATAAAATAAGATATTATATATGCGAAACCCAACTGAATGGTATTTGTAACAACCATATGCTATTACTGGATGGCACTTAAATGCCTGCGACATGTACAACAGCACATCATCTTAGTTGCAAGTCTTGCGACACAATAAAAATACAAAAGTCTACAATATTTTTAGCTTCAAAGGGCCATACTTCCAAAACAGCCATTCAGAATTACTCTTGCATTCTGAAAGCTGTCTGATGTTGGCTAACATTTGCATAAACTTTTACAAAGTATTTTCAAGTCACAGAGTAGATATTATTAAATCGCAATATCTAATATTTTCTGTTTCAAAGGACCATAACTCCAAAAATAGGCAATCTAGAGTTATGGTTCTTGCATTCTGCATGTTATATAATGATAGTTAATATTTGTATAAAGTTTCATGAAGAAGGTTTTGAATTACTGAGCGGACACAATTAAATCCCAAAGTCAACCATATATCAAAGGGCCGTAACTCAAAAATAGTTAATCCAGAGTTAGGTTTCTTGCATTTTACATGTCATTTCAACTCATTGATGTTGGCTAATACTAAAGGTATCTAAATCCCTTTTAAAGTTACAGAGCAGACAGACAAGTTTGACTGATATGACTGACAGACAGAGAATCTGAGTTAAAGTTGTGATCTTGGGAGCTCAAAGCTTAGTGTTGTGTGTGGCACAGTGATATACTATTGGTAATAATCATATAAAGTAATAATGAATATGCCCAACCCTTTTAGGAGATATGGCCCTGACATAAGATTCTGAGAATTGTAGCTTCTGACCATGTTTGAGTCAAAGTTGTGACCTTGACCTTGGGAGTTGGTGGCTAAGTGTTGAGCGCGACAAACTTCATGCTATTGGTAATAATCATATGAAGTAATACAGAAATTTGGCTTACCCTTTTCTAAAGGAGATATGGCCAAGACAAGAAACTCAGGACTTCAGCATGACTAATGTATTTGTTTGTTTTGATTCTCTACGCCCAAGTCAATAATTTTTATTCTATGTAAGGAAGGGTCTTCCTAGGTTTTACCAGTACTAAGCAAAGGAATAAGTGTCTTGCTCAAGGACACAACACAGTGCCTTTGGTGAGGCTTGAACCCGAAACCCATCGACTTCGAGTCAAGCACTCTACCACTGAGTCACCGCACTCCTGTTTGTGTTTGGATCTTGTTTAGTAATACAGTACTTCAGTTTACTTTCTATTTTTGCAATCATCTTGCCGAGGAAGATCGATGGTTGCTTGACTAATGTGTTCTTGCTGTTGAGTGCTTGACTCAAAACCAAAGGGCCCTGGGTTCGAGCCTCACCGGCGTAACTGCCTTGTGGTCCTTGAGCAAGTCACATTTATCTTAGCTTAGTACTGGTTCAACACAGGAAGACCCGTCCCTGTTTAACTGAAAGATTGTTGATAAAACCGAAGGGCCGCGGGTTCGAGCCTCACTGGCGTCACTGCGTTGTGGTCCTTGAGCAAGTCACATTTATCTTAGCTTAGTACTGGTTCAACACAGGAAGACCCGTCCCTGTTTAACTGAAAGATTGTTGATGGGACATAAAGATTCAAATCAAACAAACTGTTGTATTACTGTAGCTGAGTTTTCAGTCTCTTCCGCACAATGTCTTTGATTGGTCTGTAGTTGTGATATTTCCTGGTCATACTCACTTGCCTAAAGAAAGATTTATAAATACTCAACTGCCAAAATTATGCTGTCACTTTCACCCACCTAGAATAATTACCATTGTTTTTGAACAATTAAAATATAATCATACAACTCACCTATTCAAACTCTCAATTGTTCTGCTGATGCCTTAGTTATTGAGGTTAGCCTTCAAATTTTTGCACTCTAGTAGTAGCAAAGATGTCATATGGGTGCTGATAATTTTATGTGGTTCATCTAGTTATGATTCTGTGATGTTTAAAAGGTGCTGGGTCAGCTCAGTATAGAATCACTGCCATACACAAATCCGCCTGGAATACAATTATCATAAATTTTGTAAGGCTATTATCTACTAGTGAATCTGTATGAACCAATAACTGCATCTTAACCCCTTTTATTCTGATGGATTTTCCCATACATATTGATATGATAAGTATGGAATTGCCCATTTGTATTTTAAGAGGTCACAGGTAAAAGTTTCTAAATAATGATGTTTTCTGTCCCTGAAGGTTGTTTTAATCTTAGCAAACAGTACAGACCCTGATGAAATGCAGTATTATGCTGTGTTTCATCTGAGTCTTCACTGTTTGTCAAAGGGTATGATTAGGGGTTTCCAGGATACAAGAGTTAAGTGAGATCACTACATTGCAAGTCATAATGACTGCACAGCAATGACACACAGTTTTAAAGTGTTTGACTACAATAGCCTATAGATTCTCGGTATGAATAACCATATCAGCATGTGTATGAACATGTACATGTACAGTCAGTTAATGTGCACTCAATAGCTTTTAGAAACCACAAACATTGGACTCTGCTTTCGACTGCAGGATAATTATAAAATGAAAACTTTTCTTGCTCACAGAGATGCTGGATCTTTTCAAAGAAATGCCTTAGAAAAGTATTCAAACAGTAACATTTCCCCTTAGATACAAAATCAAATGTATGTGCAGCTTACTATATTAGGCCAGGGGTTCAGGATCTGTCTACTCCACTCCTTACTACGTGACCTCCCACACAATCTGCTGATAAAAAGGTAAAAAAATACAAAAGGTAAAATTAGGTTTACCATAGTTATAAGTCTATATGTGATCCCCTGGGCCTGGATCGTTTTAGCCCCAGGGTCATGATTTAAATAAATTTGGTAGAGATACGTCTACTAGGTGATGCTACATAACAAATATAAAGGCTCTAGGCCCTGTGCTTTAAAGTTTTCATGTTAAAAAAGTATTTTAGCTCATTTGACCTAGTTATGCAATGGACTGGAACCATTTAAAAAATTATGGACGAAGGCTGTATAAGGATAATTCCAGTAAAGTTTAATCAAAATCAAGCTAGTTTATAAGATGTCCTTCAGAAGCAATTATTGATGATCCATGAAAGACATCACACAATCACAAAGGCTCACCTACAGCCTATGACACACATGAGCTGAAAAGTAATACTGCCTATAGGCTTGAAGGAGTGGAGAAGACATTTGTTTGTGTAGATTTTTTTTATAGCAAGTAACCATTTAGAAAAAGACTATACATATACAACTTATTGTATCAAACTGGATTGAAGATTCCACCAATACCAGTGATTGTGATATTTTCTGGTCAAACTCATTTCTTACTCTTTGAGGACTTAACTGTCCATACAATGTACATACCTGCTTTGCTACTTGTAAAAGTGTCTATTTCAATATCCATCCAAAGCAATAGGCAGTCACTTGGGACACTACTCAGTACCCAACATTGCTGAAATACAAATGCGAGATTTTTGAATGAAAAGGAATTATAAGAAATAGAATACTAGTTCTGAATCTATATATAGAAAACGCCCCAGTCATGGTGACATAGACTATAAACCTTAATTATTGAGGGTAGAGGTAGCTTTGTATGGGTTGGTAGGTTGATAGTCCGAGTCTTTTCTGACGTTTTAGTGGCTTTTCTTTATTTTGATATTTGCCACTACCAAATAGTGGCAAATATCAAAATATGAAAAAGCCACTTAAACATCAGAGAAAGCTCGGATTAGTTGGTTGACTGCAAACCAATTTGTTTTATGGTTAGCCTAATTGAAAGAAAACTGAACCTTTATTTCTGCATACCTTTTAAAAAATAAAATTCAGATATCCTTTTTGTTTAAATCAGCTACACATTATATCTATGTAACATGTTTAAGCTTGACAATACAATTTTCATACCATTTTATCTTCTGCAGCATCTGTTATTTACTTAAAAGCATGTACATTTCACTACACAGAATCATGTCCATTTCATTAACACTGTTTAAATATAGGATTTCTAAACCCCAAAGACAGAGGTTTACTCATGGCTCATGGTGTGACATTGACATGGTGTGCCTATTTACCTGAATTTTACACAATCGTACGTTAAGGTCCTTATTTAATTTTCAAATGTATGTACATGTAGAAAGCCCAAATACTTTTGTCATTTGGATAACTCTCATTGGTTGTGTTGTGGTGTTCATGAATACGGGGACATATATATTACGATGCAAGCAGTCCGTGAACAAGTTAAACTGACCAGTTAACTATCCAGCTGTTACAACACATGAAAAAGGGTCTATTGAGTGTGTGCATTATTATTATTATCAATATATTCCATTGCATGCCAATAACACCCACTAAGAATCATCCTTGCCCACATTTTTAGTAAAAATACACCCAGGACAAATGTTCTAGTAGTCGACTGTTAAATTTTTTACAGTAAACTGCCACTAATGCAAGTGACACGGTGCTGCAGGGGCTTTCATACCCCTGACAAATGTCAAATCACTATTAAAACAATTATTTCAGGGAAAACTAATGTAGATCTATTTTTTTATTGACAATTGTTAATAATACCATTTGCAGATGATAGAGCGAAAAATTATGGAATTACACCTCTTTGTGCTTCTAAAAAGAAAAAAATATATTTCTTGCGCAGCAGATTTCGGGTGGCAGCGAAGCGCGGTCCTTTTTATTGTCAACCTCCGGGAAGAGGAGGGGCATTTAGCAGGCATTTTACCACAAATTTGGCCCCACAGTGCAGGGCTTGTCGCACCTCTGGTTTACCAAGAAAGCTCAAGGGAAGCTTTTAGCAGGGCTTTGGAAATTGAAAAGTTAAAAAGTTAAAAGCCATGCTATTCCCTGGCCCTGAGGGATACAAATGACTGGTGCATAATGCCTCTCAAAGACATTTGTGGTCATTTCCACTTGCATTTTTGACATTGTTTTCATGCAAAAATTCAAACAAATCTTTGTGAAATATTGCTTCAGGTGTCATAAATAGTTTGAGAGGGGATGTGGTGGCTGTGGCACCCCCAATAACGTAACGTTATATCTGTTTTTCTATGACCGAGTTGTTGTTTCTGAGGTTTTATGGGTGGCTTATTAACTGCAACATTCAAGCATTTTGACTGAGTCTACCACAGGCACTTGCTTAATAGAAAAATGCACACCCACTCTATAATGGAGAATGGATTGTTTTTATCCAAACACATCAACTTCTCGTTTCAGGGCCGAAACAACCAGGGGCCGTATCAGCATATTCCACATTCTAATTCCGCTCAAAACAATTTGCAAACTATTGTTAGTTTTAGTGGTTTCCATATGAATCATTTTCTAATGATTTAACTTACCTGTAAGGTTATTCCAGTTATCACAAACGCCAGCGGGCCAGATAGATCTATTGTTGTTGATATTTGATGTAGGAACAGACGCTCTAAATCATGACCATTTGCAGAGTGACGTCACTGGCTCGTGACAGTGTAGTCGAAAACTCAATTCCAATTATTATTATTATTATAATTATTATTATTATTATAGACCTACCAAACTCTACATCATAAATCAACACAATCCGTATTTGGTATAGCCTGGCGGTATTCATTGTCTGTGCATGTCATGATCCTTTGAAGATCGTCATTTTTTCTCTATGCTCAGAGTATTTGAAATAAAAACTATGCCTTTCTGTTCAGATGGCTGGGACGTTAAACCACAAACCAAACAAAACATACATAACTAAATGGGGATGGGTGCAATAAACAAGAACCATAATTCTAGCCTCAATATATTTGAGTTATTACCCTTTAATGCTTTTTTTCTCCATTATATTTATATTAATTCACTTAATAATAAGGGAGTAATGTGCGGAATAAGTTGTGTGTCCAAGTTCGCACCCCAGACCACAACCAAAACCAGCTTTTCCAGACTCACATCACCACTTGTTTCCGCACAATTTCTTACTTAGCCCCAACCACATATCAAACAGTAAATTTAGGATATGGGCCAGCACACAATATTTTGGTGCTATTGCATACGCGCAAAATCCTCATTTAAACGTTCATGCTGATGTATCCAGTGAAGCTAGATACCTTAAATCTAGATACCTTTATTTTGGTCTGATTCTTCATCTACATTCAAACTTTGTGTATGTGAAAAGCAAAGGCTCTGCAGCAAGATTGCCTGGATGCGCAGGCTAGTCTGAGCCTTAAATTGCTGCTAGAAGGTGTGATAAGAACCAAAATATGTACTGGTCCATACAATATAGATAAATAAAACAAGCAATTTAATAAATGGTTGCTCCATGATTATGTATGTATGTGCATGCATACGTAACATACATACATACATAAGCACTTGGGGTGAGTATATCTATGTGATAAGAGATAAATTGTTCACATCATTTTTTTTCTTTATGAACTTGAATCTATTTTATATATATGATTCTTATATAATCTTATTTCTATCAACAATTCATATTAATTAATTTATGTCATAATTATATGAAATAATATACATATAATGATCATATAAAACTTACATGGGTTTCATATAATATTAATTACATAAAAAAATTATATGATTTTGTGAACATGTAAATATCATATAAATTGTATTATATAAAATTCATATGAAACTGCACATACGATAATCATATTTTCAGGTTTACATATGAGAATTGTATAAGAATCGTATGAGAATCGTATATAAAGGCAATTATATAAGAATGACGTGTGGCGAAATTGGCTTAGTAGAATAAGGGTAAATTAATACAGCATTTATTCCAGTAAACATCCCTCTTTCATTAAAGACGCAATGTTAACCCAAATAAGCCTAGCGTCCTTTTTTATGGGACATAGAATAACAGTGCTGACCCAGATCAGACACCGCATAATGCTGTGTCTGATCAGGATCATGACTGTTTGCTTACAGAATGTTCTATTTACCCATATAAGTCAGGCGTCCTTTTTGTGGGACATCGGCAAAAAGTGCAAGGCCAAATCAGACGCCGCAAAACGCGGCGTCGAATCAGGTTCTCCACTGTTTGCTTACAGATGTTTCTTTTAAGATTTGAATAAAAATGAAAAAAATACCACCCAATAACCCTTAAATTGGAAATGGACTCGTCCAATTGATAAGGATGAGAAAATGCATTCGGCATAAATGGGTTAAAATTTCGAAAAAAAAGAGAACAAAACATTAGTAGCACCCTTAAAATTCAAAGGGCCATTTAAGCAAAAAATTTAAGCGTAAAATTACGATTATTTTCTTATCCATATGCTTAACAAGTGTTTTGGGTACTCAAAAGAATCGTCTCATCGAGACGGTTCTTTTGAATACCCACAACATCAGTTTTGGTTGAGAAATAAGCGTAAAATAAAGATTACTTTCTTATACATACGTTTAAACAAGTGTTTTGGGTACTCATAAGAACCGTGATATCGAGACGGTTCTTTTGAGTACCCACAACATCTGTTTTGGTAGAGAAATAAGAAAAAAATCAGTTACGTACTCTTATCTGGGGGCCTGAATTGGTTTGTCCTACTGATAAGGGTGGGCAAGTCCATTCAGCTAAAAGTTGGAATGACTCACCATATTTGACCTTATAAGTAGACTGACCACATTTATAAGCTCATCCAAGCTGAAGGTACGTATTACTATAGCAAGGGTCTGCATCCTTTCACATTTTCAAAGAAGAGTATATCTTAACTCAGTTGACCAATTCGGATTAAATTTCATGTAAAGCATCATCATCAGACAGGTGGAAAGGTTGCATTCAGTTGTGATGCTGATTGGATTGCCATGACAATTTATAGCTTCCATAAACATATAATGGAAAAAAAATCTTATTAAAATCTTCTGCGAAGTAGCGAATTTTAGGATCCTATAATAGGATTTTTTTTATTATTGTATTTTTTCTATAATTGGAATCCTGCCAACTACATGTATGTCCCTTCGGTCCAAATTAGCCATGCCCAAGGGGTCATAAGCTTTCATAGACGTATAATGGGGGGTCATCTCTTAAATTATGAGGTCCACAGATTATGTATTTAGTATGTAAGAATATTTAATGGTTCCCTTTGTAAAACATTCTTGTCCAAACTGTTTGCAAAGTTTACCAGCAGACGACAATAGAAGGTGGTGAGTCCAAGTCTGGATTTCTAAAATGGACTCTTTCAATTGTTGCTCTAGACTAACTTGTGCCAATTTTGAAAAACGTCTTTTTTAAATAATCAACAAACAACACAAATCTCATAAAAAATTACCAAGCATGCAAAAGACCAAGGGCTGAAGAAAGGTACTGTCGTGCCAACCAAGAGTGACAGTGACGTAATATTTTGTTGAAAATTGTTAAGTAAAATTTAACTTGTACACTTCACTTGAGCTAACACTAATCAATAGATCACTTGTGTATTAGTCCTATCCTTTGGATAGGATTAATACACAAGTTATCTATCGATGATAAGTCCATGATAACTTTGTAAACAAAACATGACGTCACTGTCACTCTTGGCTGACAGGACAGTACATTGTGTAAAATCAACAAGTTGTTGAAGTGAACAACCTGTAATTCATCAATGTTGCTATCTCAGTGAAATAATCAGAGCCATCAGTCTGTCCTATCACCACATTACATGTGATATTGATCAGAACAACTCAGCCATTGATGTTTATAACAGAGCATTGGACCCAAACTCATTGCCTTTTTGCATCCATCTGCTGAACCTGGGCGACTGAGCAGTGATTCTCTGTCGCCTGAGTTCAGAAGCTTGGCACTCCTCTATGTGCATGCTGATCATTTCACTAATGACTGTGCTAATTGTAGTATATGTTTTATCATTTTAGATATGTCATGTGAATTGTTTTTATGTATATATGTTGCATGTGTTACTGAGGGCCACATGGTAGAATAGTTTTATATTAGCTAAATGTGTTTTACCCTCTTTAAATAATCTATATAAATTAAATAAATAAATAAACACTGTTTTTGAGGTAGCAAGCCTACATATATAATGTAAGAGTGTGTATAGTAAATTTTCTATTTTTTTATTTAGAAAAAAATTTTGGTTATCAAGGCTGAGATTCGCAAAATTCTTGTAAAAAAATCTTTATCCGGCTGCTTCTTCAGATCTGGGTCTGCACTGATAGGCTTTACTAGTGTTCAAAACATTAGAACATACATTTACTGTAGTTAAGTTTTAGCATGCTGAGTAATGTCACATAATGTTTTGTTGTCTGATGTTATGTTTCAGAATTCAACGTTTTAAAAAAAATCAGGAATACCATCAGAGTGTCAAACAGTTTTGACCCAGATAAGGCCGGACAAAATATCGGACCAGATCGTTTTGACCCAGAAAAGGCATAACAAAATATCGGGCCTTATCTGGGTCCAAACTGTTTTAAAAAGGTTATCAGCAGAAGACACAAGTATGTAAGGAGTATAGAAATTCTTTTTGGAAAATTCTCAACCAAAGTCTCTTGTGGGTACTCAAAAGAACCATCACAATGTGATGGTTATTTTGAGCTCCCCAGAATTTGTTAAAAATTGACAGATTAGAAAATAATCACCATTTTATGATCAAATGCTTTGCATGAATGATCATACGACTGGCAGATTAATTTTGCTGTTCAATTTACTAGGTGATGGGACAGGAATATCTTATAGTTGAAATTTGCTAAAAACATTAACCTGAAATTCCTTAAAAATGCAACGCACTATCCAAATTTTATTGTGTCAACCAGCTGTTATGGAAAAAAATATTCTGTTTTGTTCATTCCTTCATTCCACCAATATTATATAACCTATGTTGGTCGCAGAAAAAGTTTGACAGAAGACTTAAGTTAAGTATTGATTTTTTAGGATGCGAAAAAAAAGTTTCGAACTTATCAAAATTAAAATAGTTTCATTTTTTCTGTAGATCAC